>JAAXLI020001381.1:20105-39256 GCA_014621495.2 Entosphenus tridentatus | reverse complement strand
CCCCCATCACGCGTCACCCCCCCATCACGCGTCACACACCCCGCGTCACCCCCCCCACCCCGCGTCACCCCCCCACCCCGCGCACCCACTCCGCGTCACACCCCCCATCACTCTCCCTCCCACCGCGTCACCCCCCACCCTGCTACAAGAGGCACCTCCCTCTCCCCGCCACCCCCCGCGTGCCCCCACCAGTGAAGAGCTGCTTGTAGATGTCGCTCCACGGTTCCGCTACGTCGACAGCAGCAGCAGCCAGCGCCTCCATGTCCAGCTCCACGTCCTCCTCCAGCTGGCGGGAGGGGGGTGTGGGGGGGGTGTGTGTGGGGGGGTGTGGGGGTGGTAAGGGGGGTGTGGGGGGGGTTGCCGAGGGGGGGCGCGAGGGGGCGACACGTGACACCACGGGACGGCCCGTGACACGCAAGCCCCGAGGTGCGTGAATGTTGGTGTCTCATTGTCCTTCGTGTCAACACCGGTGATAGCGATAATTATCTGAACAAACGGCCCTGGTCCTCCCCTAGGTGGACTCAGCCTCAAATGAGTATCAGGAGACAAAAGGCGGTCGGGAGTGGTGCTGGCCACCTACCCCCCGTCATGTGCCGTTCCAGCCTTCCAAGGCACTGCTGCTGCTACTTGCTAACAGCCACGGTCGTAATTATAACAGATATTGGAGGGGACACATCCTCCCCAATATTCAAATATGCTCAAAATGTCCCCGCCCCAATATATTACTAGAAAAATAATTGCTATGCTATGTAAATAAAAACAACAATTGACTAAACCTTGGCCACAATATCTGGACTTGTCTTCGTTTTAATTTCATGATTGTGGTTATGGTTGTACTTTACTAATCCCTAATCTCTGTAAAAACAGAGCAATGTAATACAATACACTATTATACATTATTGTAAAAAAAAAATGAAAAGTCCTTCCCATGTGTTAGTGAATTTTTAAATATTTTAGGCAGGAAATTAGTTTTCAAATTTAGATATTTTTCTGGGTTGGGACCCCCAGACACACCGGCAAGATTTGGTCCCCCCCAATGTTGACTCCATGGCTACGGCCTTGCTAACAGCACTTGCCCCTACGGTCTATGAAGGCTACACAGTGGGGGGGAAATCTTCGTCTTTGTGTTGTGTGTCTATGGGGAGTGGCGGTGCAGCAGTTAGCGCGCCAAGCCACTCAACCCGGCGGCCCAAAGTGAAATTTTCGCTCACGTCTACCGACACCTAGGTTGACTCAGCCTCAAATTATGAATTGGTGTGGTGAGAATCGCCAATGGGGATACAAAGGAGGCCGGGAGCAGTCCTGGCCGCACCACGCCCCTCGTGTGCGCCAGTGCCGGCCTTCGTAGGCGCTGCTGCTACTCGCTCACAGCCCTTGCCCCAACGGCCTACCTGGGGAACCTTTGTCTGTGCGAGAAGCGGGAGGGGGGCTATGCAAGATGCGACCGTGGGCCGCCCTCCTTTCTCCCAACTCACTGTGACGACTCAAGTGGCTACGGCGGAGGGATGTGTAACTCCGCATGCACAGTGATTTACGCAGGCTCTAACTACGCAGATGTTAGTTCAGTTGCGCCGTGGATTGGAGTTCAGAGGGAGATGGCTCTCAACGCGGTCAACGGTATTCATAATAATACACGAAGTTGAAGGTGACAATTCTCACAATCAACGTGTCCTGCATCTTGCTGTCATGCGCACGTCAGCCGGCAACAACATCCTGGTGCTGCTGTTCAGGAAGAAGCGGTGGCGGCGGCAGCGGCGGCAGCAGCGGCTGCTGCATTTTCACACCGTGTTCTGATTTTTCAATGCTTTTTTTTGGCGTTTACAGATAACTGTTGGAATTTATATTCTTGGTTCTTTCGGTAAAGTCACGTAGAAGGCAAATAATAAAATAATAAAATATAAGACAATACAATTCTCACGACGTTTCGACTGCAACACAAGCAATCATCCCTTCTACGTGATTTTACCGAAAGAACCAAGAATATAAATCCCTGCAGTCACGAAAGCTTTAAATAAAAATGTTGGAATTTATTTTTGTCTTCACATTGGTTGTTACTTGTCGATTATATCTGCTTCATATGGGGGGCTCCACACGCCCCTTGTGGCCGACGGGGCATACCTATGGGGCAAAGACACCCACCCCCACCAGTGGCGCCCCTGCGTGCGAGTGAGCGAGCGAGCGAGCGAGTGAGCCATCGAGTGAGCGATCGAGCGATCGAGTGCATGAGCGAGCGATCGAGGTCCACGCACCTCCATGTCCCTCTTGAGCGCGCGGAAAATGTCGTTGAGTTCGTTGAGATCCATCTCCTCCTCCAGATCGAAGTTCCCCATCTCTACATAGAGAGACACAGATGCACCCGGGTAGCCTTTAACACAGACTGTTGGGGCAGTGCTGTTTACGTGCACACACACACAACAGCAGCAACCACCTATCACCAAGTGGCAGTGACAGAGGTTCAGATGGTACCGCTCCAGCTCCTTACAGCGGAGTGGCAGCCTCTCATCCTGTGAGCGAGCATTCAAACATTCCACGTGGCCACCCGCAGTAGTTTCCTGTTTATACATCGCACCAGATTCTCATTTGAGGCTGAGTCAACCTACGGGAGGCCCAGGATCGGTTCAGATAATCGTTACTGGTGTTGGCAGCTGTGAGCGGGAATTGAACTTGGGTCGCTGGGTTCGTAGAGCAGCATGCTAACCGCTGCGCCACCGCTCCCCATCTGGACACTGAGTGAAATCCTGGTACCACATCTGTGTGAGTCTATGGGTCTCTGTGTGATGCTAGGGTCTCTGTGTCAGTCTCTGGGTCTCTGCGTGAGTCTATGGGTCTCCGTGTGAGTTTATGGGTCTCTGTGTGAGTTTATGGTTCTCTGCGTGAGTCTATGGATCTCCGTGTGAGTCTCTGGGTCTCTGTGTGGGTCTATGCGTGTCTGTGTGAGTATCTGGGTCTCCGTGTGAGTCGACAGCCAGGCCACGTGTCTGTCCTGAGGCCCATCACCACCGTCAGGCTCGAGATGCAAATCACCGGGGTCTCGGAATCCCCAGAGGAAGTTTCATGTGGAGGCAGCTGTAGTGGTCACATGGGGGGGGAGGGGGGGACGAGGGGATGTACGGGTGTAGCACGTGACCCCACGGACAACACAGCACCACCACCGCTACTACAAAGACAAAGATCCCCCGTGTAATCTTTACAGATTGTTGGGGCAAGTGCTGTTAGCGAGCACCTATGAAGGCCGGCACGGCACACGAGGGGGTGGGTGGCCAACACCACTCCCGACCGCCTTTGTCTCCCCACCGGCGATGTTTACACATCGCACCAGGTACTCATTTGAGGCTGAGTCTACCTAGGGGAGTCCCAGGGACGGTTCAGATAATCCCTATTACTGGTGTTGGCCGTGAGCGGGAATCGAACCCGGGTCGCCAGGTTCGTAGTACAGTGCTCATCGCTACACTACCGCTCCCCACACTACACCACCACTACCACAACCATCACCCCTAACGCCACTACCACAACCATCACCCCCTAACGCCACTACCACAACCATCACCACTACCACAACCATCACCATGCCACCACGACCACAACCATCACCCCTAAGGCCACTACCACAACCATCACAGCCACTACCACAACCACCACTACCACAACCATCACCACTACCACCACTACCACAACCATCCCCCCTAACGCCACTACCACAACCATCCCCCCTAACGCCACTACCACAACCATCACAGCCACCACCACAACAACAACAACCGCCATTCGCCACTAAGTGGCGGTGACGTCACCAAGACGCTTGTGCCAGGCCAAGTGCACCTTGAGGCCACGTGAAGTGTCGAACGCCCGCTGCCAGGAGGTCACGGGGCAGACCCAGCAGGTGCCACGGGTCGACTGACCGAGATGACCGAGATGACTGGCTGATGCACCACCTGTGCCCCCTACTGTACCAACTTGCTGTGCTTTAGCCACCCGGCGCTCTGCGCGTTGTTGTGAGCGTCGCTCCTCCGCCCTCCGTTGTTGTTGGAGGGCGACTGCCTCCAACTGCCCAGCAGCGTCCTTCACGAGCCTACCACAACCATCACCACTACCACAACCATAACCACTACCACCACTACCACAACCATCACCACTACCACCACTACCACAACCATCACAGCCACCACTACCCCGAACAGCTCATCTCAGGTAACACTGTACAGTAGTTACCCCTGTGTGTGTGTGTGTGGTTACCTTGTGTGTGTGTGGTTACCCTGTGTGTGTGTGGTTACCCTGTGTGTGTGGTTACCTCTGTGTGTGGTTACCCCTGTGTGTGGTTACCCCTGTGTATGTGGTTACCCTGTGTGTGGTTACCCCTGTGTGTGTGGTTACCCTGTGTGTGGTTACCCCTGTGTGTGTGTGTGTGTGTGGTTACCCCTGTGTGTGTGGTTAGCCTGTGTGTGGTTACCCCTGTGTGTGTGTGGTTACCCCTGTGTGTGTGTGTGGTTACCCCTGTGTGTGTGTGTGTGGTTACCCCTGTGTGTGTGTGTGGTTACCCCTGTGTGTGTGTGGTTACCCCAGTCGTCCACTCCCAGGTGGTTGGGGGCTAAGAACGACTCCATGGCTGGGGCCGCGCCGCGCGGACGCGGCCAGTCCAGAGGGCGACGAGGAGCAGAGGGCGAGTGAATGAGTGACGAGGCGAGCGAGTGAATGAGTGAGTGAAGGAGGGAGACGGCGAGTGAATGAGTGAAGGAGGGAGGCGAGCGAGTGAATGACTGAAGAAGGAGGGAGGCGAGCGAGTGAATGAGGCAGCGCTAGGGACACGTCAGTGCCGTGCAGCCACCGCTTCCGGGTCGTGACGTCACGCGGTCAAGCCGGAAATAGAGCGTGAGCACGTGACCCGCACATCAACCGCCATTCGCCACTGGCGGTGACGTCACCACGACGCTTGTGCCAGGCCATGTGCACCTTGAGGCCGCCACGTGAAGTGTCGAACGCCCGCTGGCAGGAGGTCACGGGGCAGACCCAGCAGGTGCCACGGGTCGACTGACTGAGATGACCGAGATGACTGGCTGATGCACCACCTGTGCCCCCTACTGTGTCAACTTGCTGTGCTTTAGCCACCCGGCGCTCCGCTCGTTGTGAGCGTCGCTCCTCCGCCCTCCGTTGTTGTTGGAGGGCGACTGCCTCCAACTGCCCAGTAGCGTCCTTCACGAGCCTCCTCCACAGAGGCCGATCTTGACACCGCTGGTACCAGTCATCGGCAAGTCCACTCAGCTCCACGTCCTCCTGTACCACATCCCTCCATCTCTTCTCTAGCCCGTGCCGCGCCCGTTTAACCCCCTCGATCCATCCGAACAAAAGCTGTTTAGGCATGCAGTGGCTGGGCATGCGGGCTACATGACCCAGCCAACGCAGACTTGCCTGCTGAAGGAGCTCACTGATGGGTCTTTGTCCAGATCTTTCAAGGATTTGTGAGCTCCTCACAATACAGCCTGATTAAACCCAGGATGGATCGTAGGCAGGCCAGCCTAAATGTTTCCAACTGGCGAAGATGCTCCATTAGGGGTGTCCACGTTTCGCAAGCGTAGAGAAGGGAGGGAATGACCGTGGCCGAGAAGACCTGAAGCTTCGTGCGGAGCGACAGAGAGGTCGCTTCCACACAGCGTTACGCAACCGATGAAAAGATATTGCCGCTCGACTGATTCGGAGTGAGACTTCTGCTGTTAAGCTGGAGCCAGGTATGGGAAACTCTCCACTCTCTCCACTACTGCCCCATCACCGATTGGGAGTTGTGGGGGTGGAGTGTCCGATGGTACAAAATACACAGGCAGGTGCTTAGTCTTGGTGGGGCTGATGGTAAGGCCCCAACCTCTTAGTGGCACGCTCCAGTCTCAGCAGCAGCGTCGCCAACTCCTCCTCTGAATGAGCAGCTATTACCAAATCATCGGCATATATAACGTGGTTGACCAATAGGGAGCCATCCCTTGATCGCACCCGGGCATCGATCAGCCTCCCATTATATCTACACTGGTACACACATATACATACACACACACAAAGACAAAGATCCCTTGTGTAGCGAGCCCCTATGAAGGTCGGCATGGCACACGAGGGTGTGGGTGGCCAGCACTACGCCCGGCCGCCTTTGTCTCCCTAGTGGCGATGTTTACTACACACTGCACCAGGTACGCATTTGAGGCTGAGTCGACCTAGGGGAGGCCCAGGACCGGTTCAAATAATCGTCACCAGTTGGCCGTGAACAACAACACATACACAGCACCAGATACACAACAACACAACACATACACAACAACACACACCAACACATACACAGCAACAACACATACCAACAGATACACAACAACAACACATACTCTTTGGTTCTTTCGGTAAAGTCACATAAGTATAAAATAAAATTAATCAATCACAACAACACACCAACAGATACACAACAACAACACACACCAACACATACACAACAACAACACACACCAACACATACACAACAACAATACACCAACAACAACACACCAACACATACACAACAACGACACACAACAACAGATACACAACAACGACGCACACCAACAGATCTATCCTGTCTGTGCCCCAATCGTCAGATCCAACTTACCACCAGGTGGTGATCAGTTGACAGCTCTTCCCCTCGCTGCACCTGAGTGTCCAGAACATGCGGCCTTAGGTCCGATGATACAACTATCAAGTCAATTATTGACCTTTGGCCCAAGGTTCTCTGGTACCAAGTACACTTATGAGCATCCTTGTGTTCGAACATGGTGTTTGTTATTGACATTCCAAGACTCGCGCATAATTCCAATAATATCTCACCATTCGGGTTCAGATCAGGGGGGGGGGCATTCCTCCCAATCACGCATCTCCATGTATCTCCATCATTTCCCACGTGAGCATTGAAGTCACCCAGTAAAACTATGGAGTCGGTAGGCAGCAATCTTTCGAGAACCGCACCCGTCCCCAAGAAGGCCAAATACTCTGAACTGCTGTTTGGTGAAGACCCGATGTCTCATTGAGGCAACCCTCTCATCCACTGGCACAAACTCCAACTGAACAGCGCCAAGCCAGGTGCTTATGAGTATCCCCACACCTGTCAGGGTTATTCTGGAATAGGAGAGAGACCACCCCAATAGAGAAGGTTGGTTCCAGTGTGTAGGTGAGGTTTGCCAAAAGGAGAGCCTACCAGGAGTACAAGACGCCAGGTGACGTAGCTCTGAATATCATTGGAACTCACAAACCTCACCACCACGATAAGGTTACGATCCTTCGGTGTGGCCAGCACTAATCTTCTGCTTCAAAATATTTTTTTAAGGAACATTTATAATGTTAAGGGAGGAAACAACGTGTTTCCAAATTGTTGGTGCTGCATTGGCAAAGGCTTTGTGTCACCTATTCGAATTCTTGTTCTTGGGATAGGTAAAAGGCAATTAGAGGCACGCCTTAGGTTTCTTAGATTTGATAATGGGGTTAATGAATTAGCTAAGTATAGCGCATATTTGACAATAAGCACTTTATGGATGAACAGTGCCCAATGTAGATGCCTTCAAGTGATGAGAGATTGGATTTTAAGTAGAGGTCACAAGTAGAGGTCTGTTTCGTGATTCATTAGGAGCTTATCTGTAAGCAGCATAACCGTAGTCAAACAGTAGTAGAAAGATAGCTTCAATAATTTGCAGGTGTAATCGAATGGGGAATGCAAAGTTTTAGTTTCGGTATAAAAATCAAATGTTTTATTTGATGTTCTTTAAGATGCAATCAATATGGGGTGGAATGTACGTTTTTAATATATTAGTAAACCCAAGTATTGGAAGCACTCTGTTTGTTCAATTATGGTGTTTCTGATATCAGTAATAGGTGAAGAGAATGAAACCGGATTTTTGTTTGAGGAAACGACCATGATTTTCGTATTTTTAAAGGATTTAGGAGCAATTTTAGTGGTGACAGTTGATGGTGAATTAAAATTTAAATTGTGTTGGAGATTCTGTTTGACTCCGTGAAAAGATTTACCTGATACTAATGTAGTGGACTCAAACAGAGATTCAGACGTATTCTTGCAGGCAACACATGTGTAGGGGTGTTACGGGAGGGAAACGGACAAGCACACAGGGGTGTCCACATCCACGTCCGCAAACGGTTACCACCCTGGGGGGCTGAGGGGGGATGCTGGGATCCCACACAGCCCCACCCCTCGATGGTAAATTGGTATAAAAGGCGGGGAGCAAGAGGGCTCGTGGTTCAGTGTTGGGAAGCTAACGAGTGAAGAACCAGTGAAGACTGAAGACTGGGCAGATAGGCCCTGGAACTCCTCTGACTCGCCGTCCTTCTCAGGACCGAGCAGAGCAAGCCAGTGGCGCGGCCCCAGAGCCTCAGAGCCGATGTTCTTCTAAGAGCCGGGTCTGTCTGGCTGGGTGTCGTGACCTGTGCCTTGACCAGGGCCGGGTCAGATAACCTCCCCTAGCACCCTTAGCGGAGGACCTGGGAGCAGACCAGTTAGGCAGATAGCCTAGGGGTGTATCCCAGTCCAGTACGGGTGAAGGGGCCGTTACCCCTTCAAGTGTTGTATACGTTGCCCTGTGCCGAGTGTAAAGTTAAAATAAATAGTGTGCCTCGACTACACCGTCTCTGTCGCCTGTGAACCCACTACACATGTATTATTACCAACACAAAGGGGTAACTGCCCCTTAGCCATATAACAAGCTATGGTGGTGGACCACCAGGTTAACTGCACTAATTACACTGTCACTGGCCACAACGGACCGGACCTCAGCTTGGGTCCAGGTCCACGTGTTGGAGACTTCTGCAGAATGTAGAACGCCGATGAAAGTTTATTTTGGATAACAATGCCGGTTCCACTGGGGGACCCGGCTTATATCCCTGTTGCGGGGCTCGCTCCGTCCTTGGCTACGACCCCCTTCTGGAATCCTCGAGGAGGATCTCCACCTGGACACGTGATCACCCCAGCCCCACTTTGGGGGTCCCATGGTAGACACCTCCGGTCACGTGTCCTCTGGGGTCAACCAGAGTGCCATGGCCCCTTGCAACCCCGTTCCGTGGCCGGCACTCTCGCACCCAATCCTGTAGGGGCTGGCACTGCACGCAGAGCGTGGTGCCCTCCATCACTCCCAGTCAGTGTTCCTTGAGCCCTACTAGGGCCGGTACTGCATCCACATTTAGTGGTGTCCGCGATGTCAATATAATGCACGCCGTGCCTCTCCCAGGCCGGCTTCACACAGTGACATCCAGAGATGTCACTACACTAGTGTAAAGGAGAGCCGACACAAGGTTGCAGGGGATTCGTCTTTTATTCTTCCCCCAGTCCAAACTCGTCCCCAGCCTTCTCTGCCCCCTTTAACCGCGGCAGCTCCCTCTGTCGGAGGCCCTCTCGTTGCGTTCCCTGGTTTGGTGGTGCCGGTGTCGCCTTGTCCGGTGCTGCCATCTCTCCAGGCTTACGACCCCCAGTCGTGCCACCTCTCCATCGGGGCCTCACATGGGGCGCTGTAGGTGACAAGGGAACATAGGGCACTGAACCCCCTGCAGGTCGGCGAGTGGTGGCCAGCGACCTTGGCCCGGGTAGGGGTGATCATGATGGCGGTGATGATGGCGGTGACGATGGCGATGACGATGGTGGTGATGGAGGTGGAGAGTTGTTTGGCTTAAGGCGGGTGGGGTGCATAAACCATCGTCGCTTGCCTAGTTGGACCTGGACGCACTGAGGTTGGAGTGCTTTAACGACCTATGGTGCGGTTAAGCCGCTCCATCATCCCATCAGTCTGGGGATGATATGGAGATGTTCGAACCTTTTTAGTGCCCAGGCTAGAGCAGACGTCCTTTAGTAACCACTCGGAGAAATTCCTGCCTTGATCTGTGAGAAACCGCTCCAGTGCCCCCTTATCAAGAATATAGCCCCGCATGAAGGCATCGGCAATGGGTTGTGCCGTTCTTAAATACAAGTTAAGGGGAGGGGGGAGGGGCTTATCTAAATGTGGTAGTCAGGGACTGGAACGGTGGGGGGGGGGGCTAGAAGGGAGCGTACAATTGGAGAACCTCAATCGGGGTTATGGCCAATGTTGGCTGCCAAATCCAAAATAGCAGTACTGTTAAATGCTCTTGTCTCTTGGATTTCTCCTCACTTGATACAGTAAATTTAGCTGTGACGGTCCCACCTGAAGACGGAGACTTGTGTTGCCTCCAAAACGTCGTGATTTAATTGAGTTATTTTCATTTATTATTATTTTATACCTACGCGACTTTACCGAAAAAACCTAAGAGTATGAATCCTTACAGTCACGAAAGCTTCAAATCTCGAATGTGGGTCTAGTGGTTGAAGTACCGTATTGTCCCGCATATAACCCGCGGGATATACCACTTTTTACAAACAAAACAAGACCCTGCGGGGTAGATGGAGGTGCGGGCTATCCCAAAAATATTTTACACGTGTGACATGTCATAACTCGTTAAATGTTTTCTTGGTAAGACTATCCACTATGCAACACTTACCTTTGACTAAAGCACTGCTGAATAAACCACTCGCACTAAAATTGCACATTTTAAATGAATTGTTTATAGAATTAAACGACAATGTTTGAAGTGCGCGCACTGTTTACCGGCGATGGGAGAGCTGGGGGGAGAGGCGACGGCGCTACCGTAGTGCCGCTATTATCTGAGCAGTGCGCAATCTACCAGTGCTAAAACTGTACTTACGTATCTAACACGTTCCTTCGGAGTGGGCAGGTAGGAACTTGGTTGGACAGCGCATTTGTGCACGACAGAAAGCTCGCAGTCACGTGACGCACTTCAACCAATCCGGGAGCGTACATGTTTGGGAGGGGCTATGCACGACAGACAAATAATCCCTGGTGGGCAGTGTGGAACCTACCTGTACCAGTTATGTGTTACTTATTTATTGGATATTTACTTTTGTTACCTATTTACTGTTTTAAGTTCACTCGTTTCCGGTTAGTTTGTTTTCTTTGTGCACGTTATGATTTTAATGTTAACAATTGATAGTGGAATGTATTACAAATGTAAACTTCGTATTAATATGATGGAATTAAGCAGCGGTAACGACGTTAAATATATTAATGCATGCGGGGTATATGGAGGTGCAGGCTATCTGAATTTTTTTACACAAAACGCTATTTTTGAGGGGTATATGTGTCTGCGGGTTATATGTGTATGCGGGCTATATGCGGGAAAATACGATAATCACTTGATATAGATTGCACTGGTTTGTAAAGTCAAATTAAAGCATCATGTGGTAGGTTTATCCAATTCCAATTTTGGTACCCTATGATCAATAATTCACCTTTCGGAAGGGGTGATGTAATTTTATCCAAGGATCAATTTTATGTGTGCTACTTGATGAGTGTGATATATTCAAAAGTGCCCGGGTCGGATACAGCAGTAATTTGAATGCATGGTAGGTAATGTAATCGTTCACATAAACTGCCACAACTCCTCCTCTTGATTGTCTGTCTCATCGGAATATAATTATATACGCCAAATACACAACAATAACAGATGCACCACCACCACAAAACCCAACAACAGATACACAACACCAGATACACAACAATAGGATGCACCACCACCTGTGCCCCCTACTGTGCCAAATTGCTGCATTTTAGTCGCCTGGTGCTCTGCTCGTTGTTATGAGCCTCGCTCCTCTGCCCTCCGCTGTTGCTGGAGGGCGACTGCTTCCACCTGCCCAGTAGCAGCGTCCTTCACGAACCTCCTCCTCCAGAGGCTGATCTTGAAACCAATCAAACCAGTCAGTGGCAATTCCACTCAGCTCCATATCCTCCTGTACCACATCAGCTCCATCTCTTCTCCAGCCCGTGTCACTCATTCTCTCACCCACTCACCCATCAGCTCCATCTCTTCTCCAGCCCGTGTCACTCACTCACCTTCTCACCCACTCACGCATCAGTCTATCTCTTCTCCAGCCCGTGTCACTCACTCACCCTCTCACCCATCAGTCCATCTCTTCTTTAGCCCGTGTCACTCACTCACCCTCTCACCCAGTCACTCACCCAATCATCCATCATCTACATCTGTTCTCCAGCCCATGCCGTACCCATTTATCGCCCTCGATCCGGACAAACAGAAGCTGGTTTGGGCATACGGTGGGCTGGGCCTTTAACCACTCATTCACCCACCCACTGTGGGGCACTGCTGTTAATGGGCACAGGCTTTTAAAAATGACCCAAAACGTCAAACGGCCAGCAACAAACAGCACTATCAAAGTGAGCACGGATAATAGTTGACACGTTCCTTGCATCAGCCTCCCAACCTCATTTGAGCGCCAGCACAATGCAATACATTTTGTTATTTTTATTTCAAACATCTGGTGAATATAGTGGCCTCTCGTGGCTGTAGGGTTCAACGTGAAACAGTTATGTATGTTGAACATCTCTCGCACCGTGCTGATCAGAGGCGCGGGGAAGGACATCAAAATGTATACAAAAAGCAGTTCTCATGAAATTTCGAAGTGCATAGCTCCAGTGGTTTCCTGATATTGGAAGAGCGTTCCAGACGGCCGCAGAGGCACATCTGGAAGCACCAGGCAACGCGGTGGCCGTCTTTGTTCAATGGTTCGCTAAAAGCCGGACTTCGTGTGATGGTTTACACTCCTTGAGATTAGCGAGGTGTTGTGGTTAGTTTGTTACAATCACTTTGTGTGTAGTGAGTGCAACCGGCGCCAATGCAGCTCGTTGAGCATTGGACGGACACGGTCAGATGTTGTAGCAGTACCCCATCATGACACGTGCCAGGCAATGTTGTACACGCTGCAGCTTGCCAGACGTCCCGTAGAGTAGCGAGTTGCAATAATAGAGCCTTGTCTACAATACGATGCTACACGCCACCGCGTTGGCCGTCACGACTCAATAGTGGTGGAATGTGTCGTGGAGCCCTGATATGAACATTTGAGGACCTGACGAAATTTTGCATGCGGTGATCAAATTACATATTTTGATTGAGTATGGTGCTGAGGCTCTTTAGATGTGGAGGAAACTGAGTCCTGGAGTCCGTGAGCGCCACACCTGATCCTCCCACTAATGTTTTCGCCTAAGCTCGAGTGCCGACCAGCGGAAACCTCCTTACTTTCCTAGATTCAGCAGCGTCTCGTTTCGTGCAAACCACACGCGTGCACCGCGGTTACCGAGGTTCTCCATAACCAACTTTGACTTGACTGTGGTGTACAGTCGTGCGTTATCACCACGTCCGTGGAACGTGATGTCACGTGATGAGACGTCGGCGATCGGAGAGAGACGTTTGTTCAAAATAGGAAGGGCCCGAGGATGGACCACTATGGTACGCCGGCTCGGTACGGCACAGGCGATGACTGTTCGTCGCCCGGCTTGAAGAACTGCGATCAACCGTATTGAGTAGCTACAACTCAATCCACCCCAGTGCCGTACCCGATACACTGAACCTTAGCCGCCCGATGAGTATCTCATGGTCGATGGTGTAGAAGGCGGCTGAGAGATTAAGGCCAATCAACGCTGTGGCGTGCTAGTCATCCGTAATGTTGTAGAGGTCATCGGTGATCTTGTAGAGTTCATCGGTGATCTTGTAGAGGTCATCGGTGATCTTGTAGAGGTCATCAGTGATCTTATAGAGGTCATCAGTGATCTTGTAGAGGTCATCGGTGCTGTGGCACCTCTGGTACGCTGACTGCAATGGGGTTGAATCTGCCCGTCGCAGCGATGTGGGGACAGAGCGACCGCTTGAGACGCAGGCACTCTGTGACCTCTGATGTCGTACTCAGATTTGAGATGGGGGACGACAGTTTGCGGGGTCTCTCTATATATATTTATGCTAGCGGAAAGTACCCGGCGTTGCCCGGGTCTTAAAAATATTTCAAAACTACTCTTAAAAATCTAACAGCAGTGCGTACTGACTGTGGTGGTACCTATGATTACAGCAGTGCATACCGACTGTGGTGGTACCTGCTCTGATTACAGCAGTACATACTATGGTAGTACCTGCTATCACTACAGTAGTACATGCTGACTCTATAGCAGTATTTATCGACTGCATAGCACAAAGTACTCAGCTGACAGTGTGGCGTGGTGAGGTCTAGTCCCGTGCAGAGCCTCCGGCCTCGCCTAGATTGTCCGGCCGGCCGAGGTGGCACCTTGGCAAGCTGGGGCTGGGCTGCTACCCCTGCCCCCCCTGCAGCCACGATCTCCCCGGCCGCTCTGCAGTAATATCTACGACCTATAGTGGTAGCATCTAGCGACTGTATATGTGTAACTGCACGCATCGGGGTGGGGGGGACATTACACAGTGAAGAATTTATGTCAGCGTTTAGTGTATTTTTATAGCATTTTTAACGCTAAAGAAAATGTCCCCCTCACTCCCACCGAAGGCGTGCGACTTGGCATGGGCCGTTCCCTTCACCAAAGGTGCGTGAGTTGGTACGGTCGTGCAGGCGTTATAAATAAATAAATAAAATCGCACAAAAATCTCACAAACTTGCTAATTAAACTAATTAAAAGTTCATGGATGTGAAAAAGGAATAGCGCTTGCTCACCGCGGGGCTCATGGCGTGGTACCTGGCTATTTTTCCTTTACATTAACCCCACCGTTGGAGAGCCAGGCGCGCGACCACACACGCGACCACACACAAACCCACATACAAACCCACACACAAAAACCCACAAACCCCGCCACAATTTTTTTCTTTTATTTTTATATATAGATTGACTCAGGGCAACTTTTTTTGGGAGCGGTGCTACCTGCTCTATTTCGACACCGGTCTGGTGGAAGCAAACGCCTCGTTCAACTAAAGATGTTGCCGCGTGGACAATTGGCAGCGGAGGGCCAACGTCTGAGCACGATTACAGAATGGACAGCGCGGATGCAGTCGAGTTGCGGCGTCTTCATTTGGCAGCCGTGGCGATGAACATCCACGCAACGCCTCCTGCCACCGACGTCGACGATGCCAGGGTCTCGAGTGTTTTTTTTCATCGAGCCCCAGGTTGATAAAAACTCAAGAGGGCAGGCCGGGAAAACGCCGTTACCTCCGTCAAGTGAGAAACCGCCACCTCGATCTTCACTCTTTAAATTGGTGAAGAACGTCACGAGAGCCGTGCACCGACCCCGGGTTGACCGGTTGATGGGCGGTCGCAGTGCAGCGGAATCCTTCGCGACGCGCCACGCAGGCACGGAGGGGTCGCGAGCTGATTAATTCACGTTTTAGTCACGTTATTATTTTTTACACAAATTGCGCCTCCAGTGATGCAGGGTGACCGTGACACGAGGAATATCTGTGAGTCACTCGTAGGTCTATATGCGAGTCTGTGGGTCTCTGTGTGATTCTATGGGTCTCTGAATGGGTCTACATGTCTCTGGGTGCGTCTATGGGTATGGAACAACAACCTCTGAGGCACCCAGTGACCTTGCACCTGAATTAGCTCCCCAGCGAGCGGAGCGAAATGTCGGACATCATGCCAAACTACACGCCGGAAAGATACGTGCTAACCACACGCAAGCGACATGCGGGTCATGCAGCATAAAAACCGTAGCGCCACCAAGCTTCGCTTGAAAAACACATGGCGCTGTGTTGTGAGAAGGTAAGGGCGAGGGGGGGCTCTAGCAGGTGGAGTGGAAGACCCCCCCCACCCGGGGGGGGCCCCCCCCGTGCCCCCCCGTCGCGGCGGCGGTGGCACCGCCGACGATGAGGCGGTTGTACTCGTCCACGGCTCGCTCCGTGGGCAGCACAAGCAGCGAAACCCCGCGGGCGCGGACAAAGTCCTGGGTGGCGCGGGGCACCTGCACGGACCCACGGTGAGCACGCTACAACTACTACTCCTGACTACTACTAACTACTACTAATAACTACTACTGCTAACTACTTATTTTAACTAGCATGAGCAGCGAAACCCCGTGGGCATGGACAAAGTCCTGGGTGGCACGTGGCACCTGCACGAACCCAAGTTGAGCACGCTACAAATATTAATAACTACTACTAACTACTAGTACAGCTACTATTACTTACTACTACAAAGTACAACAGCTACTAAAACCACTACGACTACTACAGCTACGGCAACGACTCCTACTAACCACTACTACAGCTACTGCTTCTTCTGTTAACTACAACTACTACTACAGATACTACTAACTACTACTACAGCTACTGCTAACTACTACTCTTAACTGCTACTACGACTACAACAGAAACAACAACTACAACAGAAACAACTACAACAGAAACAACAACTACAACAGAAACAACAGCCATCGACGTTCTCCACTGAGTGGCGGTGACGTCACCATGGCACCTGTGCCAAACCAGGTGCACTTTGAGCCCACGTGAAGTGTGGAAGACACTCTGACAGGTCACGGGACAGACTCAGGTGCCATGGGTTAGCTGACTGAGATGACTGGCAGATGAACCACCACCTGTGCCCCCTACTGTGCCAACTTGTGTTTTATCCACCCGGCACTCCGCTCATTGTTGTGAGAATCGCTCGTCTGCCCTCCGTTGTTGCTGGAGGACAACTGCCTCCAACTGATTTAAAGCTTTCGTGACTGCAGGAATTCATCTTCTTGGTTTTTTCGGTAAAGTCACGTAGAAGGGAAGTAATAAAATAATAAAAATAATAAAACATAATAAAATAATATAATATAATATAATAATATAATATAATATAATTTTATTACTTCCCTTCTACGTGACTTTACCGAAAAAACCAAGAAGATGCCTCCAACTGCCCAATAGCGATCTTCACGAGCCTCTTCGACAAAGACCGTTCTTAACACCGCTGGTACCAGTCATCGGAAAATCCACTCAGCTCCACAACCTCCCGTACCGCATCAGTCAATCTCTTCTCTAGCCCGTGTCATGCCCATTTAGCCCCATCTATCCAGCCAAACAAAATCTGCTTGGGCATGCGGTGGTTGGGCATGCAGGCTACATGACCCAGCCAACACAGCGTCACTTACTGGAGCTCACCGATGGGACTTTCTCCAGATACTTCCAAGATCTGTGAGTTCCTCACACAATCCGGCCTGGTTAAACCCAGGATAAATCGTAGGCAGGCCAGCCTATTTATAATCGGCGAAGATGTTCCTTTAGGGGGGTCCACGTTTCACAAGCATAGAGAACGGAGGGCATGACCCATGGCTGAGAAGAGCCGAAGCTTCATGTGGAATGACAGGCCAGGTAACTTACATACAGCATTACGCAGCCTATTAAACGATAATTCTACCCGACTGATTCTGAGTAAGACCTGTGCTGTCAAACCGGAGCTGGTCAAAAGCACACTGCCCAGGTACGTAAACCTCTCCACTCTCTCCACAACTGCCCGATCACCAATTGGGAGTTGCGGGATTGAAGTGTTTGATAACACAAAATACCCAGGCAGGTGCTTAGTTTTGGTGGGGATGATGAAAGGCCCCACCTCTTAGTGACAAGCTCCAGGTTAAGCAGCAGCACCTCCAACTACTCAGAGTAGGCAGCAATAAGCAAATCGTTAGCATACATATATAACATTATTGATCAATAGGGAGCCATTCCGTGATCGCTCCCGGGCATCGATCGGCCTCCCAATGTATCTTTACCAGATGGAGATTCCTCCAGCACAGCCATGGAAGGCTTCTCAAACTACGTGGTCAAAGATGATGCGGAATAATGTGGGAGTCAGAGGACATCTCTGTCGCACCCTAAGATGAACAGGGAATGGCTCCGACTCCCAGCCACATGGTTTTACCCGGGCCTGCCTACCATCCTGAAGGTCCTCAATGAATATGAGCAGAGTCAGGGACTCCAAAAGCATGGAGAACGCAGAGCCTAGGCATACTAATGGTATCATAGGCATTGACCAGGTCAATAAAGCAGAGATGTAGGTCCTGTTGAAATTCACGACGGGGTGGGTGGCCGGCACCCCGCCCAACCACCTTTGTCTCCCTAGTGGCGACATATTTACACACCGCACCAAGTACTCATGTGAGGCTGAGTTGAACTAGGGGAGGCCCAATACCAGGTCAGACATAAATCACTGGTGTTGGCTGTGAGCGGGAATAGAACTCGGGTCTCTATTCACACACACACCTCATGCGCCGTGCCGGCATTCACAGGCACTGCTACCAGCTAACAGCACTTGCCCCCAGCAAGCTGGGTGGACTACCCGGGGAACATTTGCCTATGTGTGTGTGTTGCGCTCATGGGCTGAAGAAGAGATGGAGCTGATGCGGTACAGGAAGATGTGGAACAGAGTGGACCTACCGATGACTGGTACCAGCGGTGTCAAGATCGGCCTCTATAGAGGAGGAGGACGCTCGTGAAGGACGCTACTACTTGGCAGTTGGAGGCAGTCACCCTCCAGAAACAATGAAGGGGCAGAGAAACAATGCTCACAACAACGACCGGAGCGCCTGGTGGCTAAAACACAGAAAGTTGGCACAGTAGGGGGCACAGGTGGTGCATCGGCCAGTCATCTCAGTCAGTCGACCCATGGCACCTGGGTATGTCTCGTGACCTCCTGCAAGCAGAGAGCCTTCGACACTTCACATGGCCTCGAAGTGCACTTGGCCTGGCACAGGCACCGTGGTGACGTCACCGTCACTCAGTGGCGAATGGCTGTTGTTGGAATTATTGTTGAGTTTGTTGTTGTTGCGCTCACCTGCAGGGCTTGGTTCATACCGCATCCGATCACAAGGGTCTCAATGCCGGCATCCAGCACCTCCTGCAAGTCGGCCGGCTGCACGCCGGGCCGGTGCTGCAACACAGCATAGTGGGGAGTGGACGCCCCTTCGATTGCATGCAGCTGAGTGGCTTACAATGTGGATGTCTCCTCTGCAACTGGATGCAGAGGAGACATCGACTTACTTAAAAGGTGGGACGTCACTTGTCGAGTCTATGGGTCTCTGTGTGAGTCTATGGGTCTCTGTGCGAATCTATGGGTCTCTGTGTGAGTCTATGGGTCTCTGTGTGAGTCTATGGGTCTCTGTGTGAGTCTATGAGTCTCTGTGTGACTCTATAGGTCTCTGTGTGAGTCTATGGGTCTCTGTGTGAGTCTACACATCTCTGTGTGAGTCTATGGCTCTGTGTGACTCTATACGTCTCTGTGTGAATCTATGGGTCTCTGTGTGAGTCTACAGGTCTCTGTGTGAGTCTATGGCTCTGT
>JAAXLI020001380.1:13080-27123 GCA_014621495.2 Entosphenus tridentatus | reverse complement strand
TCCTCACCACTCTTCCTCACCCCTCACCACTAACCACTCACGCTCACCACTCACGCTCACCACTCACCCTCACCACTCACCCCTCTCCCTCAACACTCATGCTCACCACTCACCCTCACCAATCATCCTCACCCTCACCACCACCACTCACCCTCAACACTCACCACCACCACTCACCCTCACCACCACCACTCATCACTCACCACTCACCTCTCACCACCACCACTCACCCTCACCACCACTTACCCTCACCACTCACTCACCCTCAACACTCACCTTCACCACTCACCTTCACCACTCACCCTCACCTTCACCACTCACCCTCACCACTCTCACCACTCACCCTCACCACTGACCCTCACCACTCACCCTTACTACTCACCCTCACCACTCACCCTCAACACTCACCATTCTTCTTCACTACTCACCCTCACCACTCACCATCACCACTCACTCTCACCTCTCACGATCACCACTCAACCTCACCACTCACCCATACTACTCACCCTCACCCCTCACCCTCACCACTCACCACACACCCTCACCAGTGAGTGGTGAGTGGTGAGGGTGAGTGGTGAGGGTGAGTGGTGAGCGGTGAGGGTGAGCGGTGAGGGTGAGTGGTGATTGGTGAGGGTGTGATTGGTGAGGATGAGTGGTGAGTGGTGAGGGTGAGTGGTGAGTGGTGAGGGTGAGTGGCGGTTGTGAGTAGTGATTAGTGAGTGGTGAGGGTGAGTGGTGAGGGTGAGCATGAGTGGTTAGTGGTGAGGGTGAGTGGTAAGCGTGAGTGGTGAGGGTGAGTGTTGAGGGTGAGTGCTGAGTGGTGTGGGTGAATGGTGAGAGTGAGTGGTGAGGGAGAGTGGGGAGTGGTGAGGTTGAGCGATGAGGGAGAGTGGTAAGGGTTAGTGGTGAGTTGTGAGGGTGAATGGTGAGTAGTGAGTGGTGAGGGTGAGTGACGAGGATGAGTGGTGAGGGTGAGTTGTGAATGGTGAGGGTGAGTGGTGAGTACAGCCAATATGCATTGCTGTAATCATAGCAGGTACCACCACCACAGTATGTACTGCTCTCATCAGAGCAGGTACCACCACCACAGTATGTACTGCTGTCATCATAGCAGGTACCACCACAGTATGTACTGCTGTCATCATAGCAGGTGCCACCACACTCGGTATGTACTGCTGTCATCATAGCAGGTACCACCACCACAATATGTCCTCCTCTCATCATAGCAGATACCACCACAATATGCACTGCTGTAATCATATCAGGTACCACCACAGCAGTATGCACTGCTGCAATCATAGCAGGTACCACCACAGTCAGTATGCACTGCTGTAATCATAGAAGCTACCACCACATACTCTTAGTTCTTTCGGTAAAGTCACGTAGGTAAAAAATGAAATTTAAATTAATAAAAATAAAACAATAATTTAAATTTCATTTTTTACCTACGTGACTTTACCGAAAGAACTAAGAGTATGAATCCTTGCAGTCACGAAAGCTTCAAATCTAGAGCTACCACCACAGTCAGTATGCACTGCTGTAATCATAGCAGGTACCGCCACAATATGCACTGCTGTAATCATAGCAGGTACAGCCAGTCAGTGTGCACTGCTGTAATCATAGCAGGAACCGCCAGTCAGTATGCACTGCTGTAATCATAGCAGGTACCACCACAGTCAGTATGCACTGCTGTAATCATAGGTACCTCCACAATATGCACTGCTGTAATCATAGCAGGTACCAACACAATATGCACTGCTGTAATCATAGCAGCTACCACCAGTCAGTATGCACTACTGTAATCATAGCAGGTACACCAAAGTCGGTATGCACTGCTGTAGTCATAGCAGGTGCCACCACTGTCAGTATGCACTGCTGTAGTGATAGTAGATACTGCTATCGAGTTGGTAGATCCTTCTATATTGAGTTAGTAGATACTAAAACAGTCAGTATATACCACTACAGTCGGTCAATACTGCTACAGTAAGTATATACTACTGTAATATGAGGATATATCCGGCTCACTGACGTATCACAACTTGTCATGGTGATTGGCTCTGCCGGTCCTGGTTTACAGCCAATGGGGGGAAGCCTGGGGGCATGGCCCTGACGTGATGGAAAGGTGACAGCTATAAGGATTGGTTCTGCTGGCTTTGGCCACAGTCAATGGGGAGATGAGTCAGGGGCGTGGTCCCGGGCACTGACGAGGGAGCCTGGAAGATTCCATGCTGGCTAACGAGGATTGGCGGAAACGTACCACGTGACCCGGGTATTAAATAGGGGTGGAGACGAATGACACGGGGTCAGAACGGGAACGAACAGAGGAAGGGGGCCACCCGGGAGCAGGGCTCCGAGTTGCCACGTGGCAGTGCGTCTGTCTCTCTATCTGTCCCCCTCACGCTGCCTATCAGCAGCGTGAAGTAAATGTAACATAAGTTGAATAAAAGACAGATTCCAGAAGTCGTCTCAACGAGCTTTATTACATTGGTGTCAGAAGTATCTTCTGAGACCGTTTGGACGATCCTTCAAGATGTCCAAGCACCTCAGGAAGAAGAACCCACCGGACCCTCCGTCGGAGGAAGAAGTTGAGGCGGACGAGGATGAACTGCTGGGAGCTGCGGGTCCTCTGCCTCCGGCTGCTGCTCTCCTCGACGCCGCTCATCGCCGACAGGCTGGAGAAGCGACGGCCTCGAATGCGGACGAGGGATGGCGGCTACTGGCGGAGCAGATCGAGTCGCTCCGCGCGATTTTGCTGAATCTGGTGACGGCGGTCACATCCTCAGCGGCCCTTGGTCGGCCGCGTGGGTTTCAGCCGAGTGCCGATGACCAGGATTTTCAGCGGGAATCGACGTCCGCCATTGCTCCTGCCGCGCGGGGAGAGCCATCCATCTTGGTCGGGGCGGCTGCGATGGAGCCGCCGGACGCCATATTGGGAGGGGCTGCTGCAAGGCGGCCGCCGGACGCCATCTTGGGCGGAGCTGCTGCCATGGAGCCGCCGGACGCCATCATGGGCGGGGCAGTCGCCACGTGGCCGCCGGACGCCATTTTGCCGGAGCCGCGAAGAACGCGGAAATGGAGACGCTCGAGGCGTCGGACATTCACCGCGGAGATCGCCTTCCTCAAATTAAAGAATTTATCGCTGGGGGCGACTGGAGTGCCTTCACGTGGCGCTTCGAGTCGGCCTTTAGATCCGTTCGATGGACGGAGGCGAAGGCACTGGAGGTGCTGCCCACGCTGATGGATGATGTCTCCCTGGCGGTCTTCCGATCCATCCCGGCGACCAAGAAGAAGACGCTTTGTGATGCTTTCACAGAAATGGCGGAGTTTTACGACCCGCTGACGGCGGCTATCAGAAAATGTATGTCACGTCGTCGAGGATCAGAGGAATCGCCCTTGGCCTACCGGGGGGCGCTGTTAGCTTTGGCCATGGCCGCCTACCCCGACTCGTCGGCTGATCTCCTGGATCCTCTCATCCTTTCCCGAATGCTTGAGCTATCCCAGGAACTGAACATCTCGTTGCCGGTATGCGGCCACGTACCGCTCACGTCGCGATGGGCGGCGCGCTGCTTGGACGCTAAGTTCAATCTGAAGCGCTGGGATCAGATGGCGGCATGGACGGGGAATCCCGAAATTGACGGTCCACCGTTGGGGTGGTCTCCACGGCGGGTCATCCACTGCTCCGATGACTCCGGCGACGACGAGGTGATGGCTGCTGTTCCTCGCTGGGTCCCGAAACGCCAGCTGCGCGACCAGCGTGATGATACGGGTCGACCACGTGCAGGGCCCGGGACGAGCGACCGCCGGGCGACGACGGCCACGTGCTTCAAGTGTGGCCGACGGGGCCATTTCGCCCGGGATTGCCGTTGCCGACCTCTGCCTTCTCAGCTCCCGTCGGGTCAACTTCCATCTCCTCCACCGGACGCAGATCCACGACACCCTCGGGCGAGTCGGCACACATCGGACACCCGGCAGGTCTTGTCACATCACCCATCCACTCGCACACATGTTGACGCTTCGGACGGAAATTGTTGTACACCTGTGTCGATGCCACACTCTACGACACAATGGAAAAAATTGGCCCGTAGAGTGGTAGCTGCCACGTCAGGCTCATCGATGGTACGAGGTACCATCGATGGGATCGATGTCCGTATTTTGGTGGACACAGGCGCGTCTGCCACCATAATTTCCGATGTCATTTTTCATATTCTGTCCATTCCCACGTCACGGATCCGACCGGTGAATGACGCGTGTGTTGCTGCTAATGGGGGTAGCATGGGTATTTTTGGGCAAGTTGATGTGCGCATTGCTATCGGGAATATTACCGTGGAGGGACCAGTGTTGATTTCTCGCTCACTGGCCGTCCCATGCCTATTAGGCACAGATTTCTTGCGCCGCGTGCCAGTTAAGATACTTGTCGACCAGGGTTGCTTAGAAATGCCAGGGGGCCGTAGGATGGCGTTCCTGCCTTCCCTGCTGGGCCATTCGCCCCCGGGTAACGCAGTTAACGCAATTGTTGCTGCCACGGTAGAGGTGCCGTCGGGCTCGCAAATGCTTATTCCGCTGCGTTACCGAAAGCCTTTGGATGCTGCGGACGGTGCGACGGGTGTGCTGTTATCCCCGTCGAATTCGGTGGCTAAATCTTTCTCCCTGGTAGCGGTTCAAACTATCGTTCGGCCGGGTCAGGCCCCGTTCATACAAGTGTTGAATGGGGGCCCGAACCGGGTCGTCGTTCCGGCTGGAACGGTATTGGCTCATGCCACTACCGATTTGACCAGCTTTGTCGGTAAACCACCCACTAAAATAGCCACTGATGGACCTCGATACGATCGTTCACAGGATCGATGGATCGTGGATTTGTGCGGGGAAAATACATCTTTGTCGACCACGCAAAGGAGCGCTTTGCATTCATTATTGTTAGAGTACGCTGACGTTTTCAGTAAAAACTATTTGGATCTCGGCCATACCTCGCTCTTGTCGCACCATATTGACACCGGTGCGGCGGGACCGATTTGTATGCACCCACATCGCATGAGCCCTGCTGAAAGGGAACACGTGCGCGGCGCGGTGGACGATATGTTGGCGGCTGATATTATTTCGCCGTCCAACAGTCCTTGGGGCGCGCCGGTGGTGCTGGTTAAGAAAAAAGACGGTGGGACGAGGTTTTGTGTAGATTTCCGCCGATTGAATAAGATATCCGTGGCAGACGCATACCCCTTGCCCCGGATGGACGACTCATTTGACGCTTTGTCAGGGGCAAATTTTTTCTCCACCCTCGACCTGTCGTCTGGGTTTTGGCAGCTTCCCCTCGATGACGCGTCAAAACCAAAAACGGCGTTCCGCACGCCACAAGCCCTCTTTGAGTTTAACCGCTTACCTATGGGCTTGAAAGCGGCACCAGCGACGTTCCAACGCCTGATGGAACTGGTGCTGGCGGGGCTGCAGTGGGAAACATGCCTCATATATTTGGACAATATCATCGTATTCAGCCGCACGTTCGAGGAACACCTCCAACGCCTGGAGAGGATGCGCTCGGCTGACCTAAAATTTAAACCAAAGAAATGCCACCTTTTGCAACGGTCCGTCCGATACTTGGGTCACATCGTCAGTTCGGACGGTGTGTCCACGGATCCTCAGAAAACGGAGTGTGTCCGAGAGTGGCCCACGCCCACTTTAGTGGGCGACGTACGGCGTTTTTTTGGGTTTGCATCCTACTATCGCTGTTTTGTTAAAAACTTCGCGACACTGGCTAAGCCACTGCATGTTCTGACGGGGAAAAAATCAGAGATGTAAATGGGGCCCGGAAGAGGAACACTCTTTTCAATCTCTTCGGGATCACCTCGCCACGGCGCCTACGCTCGACTACCCAGACTTTTCCCAGCCGTTCATCCTTGACACGGATGCTAGCGATATCGGCATAGGAGCCATTTTGTGGCAACGGAAACACGGAGTCGAGCGAGTGGTGGCATACGGCAGTAGGGTTCTGTGCCCTGCCGAAACGCGATATTGCGTGACGCGACGGGAACTGTTAGCGATCGTACATTTTGTTTGCCAGTACCGGCCGTACCTGTATGGGAGGAAATTCCTCGTGTGCACTGACCACGCGGCCTTGCAATATTCGTTGAAATTGGACCAACCATTGGGGCAATTGGCTCGGTGGTTGGAATCGTTACAGGAATTTTCCTTCGATATCACGTACCGCAAGGGTACTCGCCATGCCAACGCGGATGCTCTCTCCAGGTTGCCACCCACTCCTCCCTGCGCCTGTCTGACGGGTACGCACCGCTGTGCAGCACTGCCTACCTCGCCTTGTCCGGTTATGGGGGCAATGTCGAACGATGAAGGCCAGGATGTACCCGTTGGCGCCGACGATACGCTGCGTTTGCCGCACTCGGTGTGGCTACGCGAGCAGGAGGCCGATGCCTCTCTGGCTCCGCTGCGGAAATTGATCGGGAAACCGAGAGCTCATTTGGCGGGATGGAAATGGCAGATGTTCCGGGGCCAGGCGGGACTATTGATGTGTATTGATGGATTGTCTGACAGTTCACGCCTGGTCGTGCCGACATCCCTTCGCCACGACCTGCTCCGCGCTCTGCACGCTGACAAATTGATGCACCTCGGCGTGCAGAAAACGTTGGCCGCGATGCAGCAGGATTTCTTTTGGCCCGGCATGACGGCAGATGTCACTGACTTTGTCCGGTCATGCCATGATTGTGCGAAGAGGAAGCCGCCTCGGCAACATTATGTTCCGCCACTACGTTCGATTGAGGTATCTCGTATCAATGAACTAGTTGCTCTGGACATCCTGGGCCTGTTCCCTCCGTCGGCTAGGGGAAACAAATACCTTTTGGTCGGGGTCGAATATTTTTCTCGATGGCCTATGGCCTGGTCTCTGCCTGACCAAACGGCCGCGTCCATCACCGAGGCTTTCTTGAATGGTTACATCATGGATAAGGGAGCACCCGTAGGGCTGCTCACGGATCAGGGACGTAACTTCTCCTCCAAATTGCTCAAGGACGTATACACTGCGCTGGGCACAAAGAAAATCCGCACTTCCCCTTACCATCCGCAAACGGATGGCATGGTGGAACGGTTTAACCACACCCTTTTGGCCATGCTTTGTCACATGGTAAGTGAAAAACAAACCGATTGGGACTTGCACATACCGGGCGTCCTGGCGGCATACCGTATGGTTCCGCACGCGTCCACAGGATATTCGCCATTTTTCCTGATGTATGGCCGTGAGAATGTACCCCCGATTGATGTGCAACTGGGTACGGCGGGTAAACAACCGTCCCCTTCCTTGCCTGATCACGTACGGGACTCGCTTAAACGGGTTACAGAGGCGCGAGAGGCCGCCAGATGTGCGACGGCCCGTACGCAGGCAAGGAACGAGAGGTATGCGCGTCGATCGCGAACCAACATGCCTTGGTCGGTGGGCGATCTGGCATGGCTCCATTGCCCTCAGGTGCCAGTGGGAACGTCCCCTAAACTGCACAGGCCTTGGCGGGGGCCTGTGAGGCTGGTGGACATTCGGAACCCCCAGAGTGTTCGCATCCAGTACGGCAAACGTCGTTGGTATGTCCATTTGTCGTGACTCAAACCCTACGTTGACCCGCGTGCTGGCCCCTCATCTCCACTTGTTGACCTGCCGGGGTCTGGCGTGCCGAATGTACCACTTGCCTCGCCCGTGGATCCCCAGCGGGGCTGTGTTATACCCCCCGCAGATGAACAGGTTTTGAGGGATAACGAGACCCCGGACGTCCCTCCTCCAACGGGACCTATCCCAGATACGACCGAAACCGAACATTCTTCTTCTTCTCCACGGCAACCACCTCCTGCAGATTGGGCGGCAAGGCGACCATGCGCGAAAAACGAAGAGGGTCCTGCGTCGCGTACGCGGTCGAAATCTCTTCCATTTCGTTAGTAATGATTGCCTTGCGGTCTGTTACCCTGTTGTTACTGCGCTACAGGGGCGCCCTAATGTATGTTTGTTGTTTAATGTTTTGAATTCCTCGGAGCGTAGACACCTACTCCCCCCCTTACCTTGTTAATGCGTCTCAGACGCCCTAATATTTATCTAAATTGGATTCGGCTTGTCACCCTTTTCCTAGCCGAGACGGCTGACTTTTTACACCGGGGGGGGGGGGGGGTGATGTAATGAGGAAATATCCGGCTCACTGACGTATCACAACTCGTCATGGTGATTGGCTCTGCTGGTCCTGGTTTACAGCCAATGGGGGGAAGCCTGGGGGCATGGCCCTGACGTGATGGAAAGGTGACAGCTATAAGGATTGGTTCTGCTGGCTTTGGCCACAGCCAATGGGGAGATGAGTCAGGGGCGTGGTCCCAGGCACTGACGAGGGAGCCTGGAAGATTCCATGCTGGCTAACGAGGATTGGCGGAAACGTACCACGTGACCCGGGTATTAAATAGGGGTGGAGACGAACGACACGGGGTCAGAACGGGAACGAACAGAGGAAGGGGGCCACGCGGGAGCGGGGCTCCAAGTTGCCACGTGGCAGTGCGTCTGTCTCTCTATCTGTCCCTCTCATGCTGCCTATCAGCAGCGTGAAGTAAATGTACCATAAGTTGAATAAAAGACGGATTCCAGAAGTCGTCTCAACGAGCTTTATTACACTACTATACAGTCAGTACATACTACTACGGTGAGTAGCTACTAGAGTCAGCAGATACTACTATACAGTTAGTCGTTACTACTATAGAGTCGGTAGATACTAAGGTAGGCCCAGTCAATACTACTATGGTCAGTAGTTACTAGAGTCAGTAAATACTACTACACAGTGGCTACTACTGGCTCAGTAGATACTACTGTACAGTCAGTAGATACAACTACAGAGTCAATAGATACTACTTCCTCTGTTGTATGTAGGGTGTGTAGGTATATATACCTATGTGGGGGTAAAGATATTTTTTGAGGGGGGGGTCCACAATTTTCGGAAACCTTTTACATCAACTATTTACCCCACACTTTCTTTAACTTTTTGGACTTTTGCAAGCCTCTTAAAATTTTGTTGGTGGAGAAATGGACAAACGGCCCACCGGGCTTTCACAATAGCTTAGTATCTGTGTATGTATATGTAAGGTTTTTAAGAGAAGTCTTGAAAGATATTTTTCACCCGGGCAACGCCGGGTACTTCCGCTAGTAAGATATATAAAAGTCTCCGCGCGCTCGCGCCTGCGGGGGATAAGATATATAAAAGTCTCCGCGCGCTCGCGCTTGCGGGGGATTTGGCTCTCGGACAGTGGCCTTCACGTAGAAAAATATTTGCCGGGCGGCACGCCCTAAGCCCCGCGGTGGGAATAGGCTATTCCATTTTCCCATCCGTAAACGTTAAAGTAGTTAAATTAACAAATTTGTGCCGTTTCTATTATTAATTATTTACTTATTGCGCGCCGTCGACCGTACCAACTGATGCCAATTGCGTGGGGGGGGGGGGGGGTGCGGACCCTGCCAAGTGCTGCGCGTTCGCTCCACCTCACGGGGGACATTTCCTTTTACGCGTTTTAAAACCAACACATACACACATAATGCTGCAGATATTTCTTCACAGTGTCATGTCCTCTTCGCCCCCCCAAACACGATGCATCCAGTCTATAGTACAGACTCCGTAGATAATACTATTTTAGTGCTTACATAGCATTATTCTTGCACGCGGGGGATGCTGGCGGGGGGTAGCGGCCCAGCCCCTAGCCTGGCAACGTGCCAACTCCGCCGCCTCGCCAATGTAGGCCAGGAGGGGGGCTATGCATGGCACAAGGCCTCAACACGCCTATGGTAAGTACACATTTCCAAGCTTCTTACACTAACAAATCAAGTCCAATGTTTTCTATTATTAAACACATTAATTGACAAACATTACTATAATAATATTTGTGTGCAGATAAGAACTCACGTTGATTCTCTTACTATTATCAAACAAATACGTTGGGAGATATTACAATAATAATGTTTGTGTGCACAAAACTCTTTATTTTGAAGTTGCTAAATTTTCCCTTTTTTTGCTGCGCTTTTATGACGCTGCGACGGTCTGCCAGTCTGTGATGTGGCCATGTACGTCCATGTGTATGTGTGTCAGTCCATATGTGTGTATGTTAGTCCACATGTGTATGTAAGTCTATACATGTGTGTCACTCGATGTGTGTGTAAGTCAATGCGTTTGTGTGAGTCCATATATGTGTGTCCATCCATGTCTGTGTATCTCAAGTAGATGTCTGTGTGTCTAAGTCCATGTGTGCGTGTCTTAGTCCATATGTGTATGAGTAAGTACATATGTGTGTTTACCTCAATGTGTGTGTGAGTCCACGTATGTCTGTGTGTGAGTCGCTGTATGTGTGTACGTCGATATATGTGTAACTCCATGTGTGACAGTCTGTATGTGTGTGTACGGCAATGTGTGTGTCACTCTATGTATATATGTGTGTGAGTCGCTGTATGTGTGTACGTCCATGTGTGTGTAACTCCATGTGTGTGTATCTCAAGTGGATGTCTATGTGTGTGTCAGTCCATATGTGTGTGTGTGTAAGTCTATGTGTTTGTGTGTGTGAGTCCATATGTGTGTGTGTGTGTCTGAGTCCATGTGCGTGTGTGTTAGTTGCTGTGTGTGCATGCCTCCATGTTAGTGTAAGTCCATTTCTTTGCGTGTCTGTAGGCCCATGTGTGCGTCTTAGTCCATGTGTGTGCTTTATTGACCTGCTCAAGGCCTATGATACCATCAGTAGGCCTGGCCTCTGGGTTCTTCTTCGTGCTTTCGGAGTCCCTCACCTACTGTTCACCATCCTTAAGGACCTTCCTGCTGGTGAGCGGCCCCACAAACTACGTGGCCGTCAGTCAGAGCCATTCCCTCTACACCTTGGGGTGTGACAGGGATGTACTCTGGCTCCCACATTATTTAACATATCTTTTGACCACGTAGTTCGAGAAGCCTTCGATGGCTGTACCAGAGGAATTACCATATGGTACAGATACAATGGGAGGCTGATCGATGCCTGGGTGCGGTCAAGGGATGGCTCTCTATTGCTCAACCATGTTATGTATGCTGATGCTTTGGTTATTGCTGCTCACCAGGGGCGGTTTCTTCATTAGGGCGATTGGGCGACGCACCACCAAAGTGTGAAAGGGACTTTTTCAATCACATTCGCAATCTCATTCAACCACAGAGTTACGCTAGCCGTCACTGTGCCTCTGGATATAGTCCAATCAGCGTCATGTCACGTTCTGTGGAGTACCGCCTCTTTTTAGGCGATTTCACTCTGGCTGAGAATCGCCCAGAGTGTTCCCATAGACTTACATTCAAAGATGTTTTTTTTCGAATTGCAGGCACGGCAATGAATTCTCTATGGGTTCCGGGAGGGCTCGCACTAACGTGCTTACGTCATCATACGTAAGCACGTTTCAGTCAACAATATTATTTGTCGCCACCTAGTGGAATCTTTAATAAAAGAAACTGAGTGGATTGAAAATACATTTACTGGTCAAAAACCCTTGTCAAACTCCATTTGAGCTTGAATTTTGGTAAAATGTTAATTAACGTAATAACACACACACACAAATCATCGCTGTTGGACGGAAGCCTTGTATGTCCAAAAATGTTACTTTTCAGGAAACGAAAGAAAACCTGTTTTTTCCCCAAAATAATTTCCAAGCTCTTTTAATGCTTTCCATTGGTTAAATATTTGTAAAACACATTGACAGATGTAAAGGGTGACCAATAGCATGAATTTTTGAAAAAATATGGAGATATAAAATATGGATTCTGCCTGATACATTGTTGCTGTCGGGATGGAAACCTTGTATATGCATATTTATATTATAATATATAATTTATTTTATAACTAAAATAAATGTATTTATTTTGTCAGGTCTGCGACACAATCTTGGTCCACACCAAAGAAAGGTTCTCCTTTACCGACCACCTTGTAAGTGCCACGCTGCTACAAGGAGAGATGTTTCAACAGCATGGCCATACATTCCCTGTTGAGGCTCTGAACATCACTGTCAGGGCATACCCTATGTTAAATAGGGCGAAGCTGACGATTGAACTGTCTCCCATTTATGAGAGTCCAGAATTCAAGGGCTGCTGTGGTGCACTGGCGCTGTACCAGGTTTTGCTGAAGTACAACCTCCAGGATACTTTTTCAGAGCCTGTTGCTCTGTTGAACATCCTCATAACCACTCCCATGACAACTGCCGAAGCTGAGAGGTGTTTCTCAACCTTAAAGAGAATCAAGACATTCCTGAGAAATGTAATGGGACAGGAACGTCTGAATGCACTGGCTATGCTTTCCATGGAGAGGGAACTAGTCAGGAACATGCCTGCTTTCAATGAGAGAGTAATTGATCACTTTGCTACTTTGAAAGAGAGAAGAGCAAAATTTCAGTATAAGTAAGCAGTGTATTAAGCGAGTAATGTGATGTAAGCAGTGTAATAATAGTGAGTATAGAAACAAACTAAGAGATTTATTGTAAGAGTCACTTTATTTTTCATTAATATTAAAGTAGTGAAGTTGCCTTTACATGCTTAAGCTGTTAATTTATCCATTGCATGGGTGGACCTTATCCTTATCAATCATCCAAACATTTACCCCCCCTGAGAGATTTTGCAGGAGCCGCCACTGCTGCTCACTGCTGCTGAACCTGGAGCTTGGCACTAAGAGGTGGGGGCCTTACCATCAGCCCCACCAAAACTAAGCACCTGCCTGGGTATTTTGTATCATCGAACAATCCACCCCCACAACTCACAATTGGTGATGCGGCAGTTGTGGAGAGATTGCCGAGATTCCCATACCTGGCCAGTGTGCTCATGACCAGCTCCGGTTTAACAGCAGAGGTCTCACTCCAAATCAGTCGAGCGCCATTATCTTTTCATCGGCTGCGTTACGCTGTGTGGAAGCTACCTGGTCTCTCGCTCCGCATGAAGCACCAGGTCTTCTCGGCCACGGTAATTCCCTCCCTTCTCTACGCTTGCGAAACGTGCACCCCCCTAATGGAACATCTTCGCCGGTTAGAAACATTGAGGCTGGCCTGCTAACGATCCATCCTGGGTTTAACCATATATGTGTGTGCGTCTAAGTCGATGTGTTTCTATGTGTGTGGGCCAATGTCTGTGTGTAAGTCCATGTGTGTGTCTGCCTTTTTCGCCCGAGCAACGCCGGGTACTTACCGCTAGTTTTATATATAATAGGTGGCATTCACAAATATCAGTTTACTCACAATCATCCATTCAATTATACTGCACTGTACCTTTCTAATATAAAAGTGTTTGTGTTTTCTCAACACAAAGTTACAACAGAGGATCACACACAAGTACATTTTCATCGAGGAACACAGGGAGATGTTTACAATTAATTAATGTGTCTGCTAACAGTATGAATATTGCTTTAGCCTACGTGTTAAATTAAACAAATGTGTTAAGATTACAGTAAAACATTTTGAAAGTGGACTCGATTAAGCAGGACAACAATATTAAATGTGTTCACATTTAAATGTTTACTTCACGACGCGTAGCACCAACAATTAGCACAGTTCGTGCACAGAGCACATGTGAGAAACGAACAGCAGAGCTTACAGGAGACTCTTCAATCCTGTGTTGGCCTTCAGGATGACACTGAGAGAGGAAACCGACTTGTTCATCAGTGAACACCCATGCAGGCTGCAGGGAGAGAATAGACGGTTAGAGGGGGCAGAGAGGATGGGTGGAGGGTCTGGGCACAGAGTGGGGGATGGTGAGTGATGGTGAGGGGTGGTGGTGGTTGACGGGACAGTGGTTGAGGGTCGTGTTTGTGGAGACTGCACATATTCTTGGGTATTTCGGTAAAGTCAAGTAGATAGATTCAAATAAAATGACAAAGATAAGAAAAATACTACGACGTTTCGATTGCAAAACAAGCGATTGTCATCAGGAGAAAAAAGAGCGGGGAAGCTATTGAGGCAGGCTGTTTTAAAGGTTTGAAATGGGTGTAGTCACCCATATGACCCTTGGACTACACCCATTTCAAACCTTTAAAACAGCCTGCCTCAGCAGC
>JAAXLI020001380.1:0-12980 GCA_014621495.2 Entosphenus tridentatus | reverse complement strand
GACGATCGCTTGTGTTGCGATCGAAACGTCGTAGTTTTTTGTTTTTTTATTTGAACCTATCTACGTGACTTTACCGATAGACCCACGAATATGAATTCCTGCGATCACGAAAGTTTTGAAACAAAATTTAATCTATGACGTTAAATACAGATGATCATCGATTAAATCCAGTTCGTGCCTATCTGGCTTCCAACATCCGGTAAAACCGATGCAAAGGCTGTACCAGTCCGGCGATCGGCACCATGTGCGTGACAAAACATTTCAGTATCAAATACTATATACAGTACATTACACACTACATACAACTTAAACAATGAAATGCTGAACGTATATACATTTTCATGACTAATAACTACAGTAACAGAAACAGTAAACATACAGTGCGATCTGGAGAAAATTGCGTGCAATTCGGCGTTCGCCAGAGCATGGGTCTGAAGGCTGCATCAGTCTGACGACTGTCAAACACAAGTTGTTATTGTCAAACACGAGTTGTCGTCATCAAACACAAGTTGTCATCAAACACAAGTTGTTGTTAAACACAAGTTGTCAAACACAGTTGTCATCAAGCACAAGTTGTTGTCAAACACAAGTTGTTGTTGTCAAACACAGTTGTCAAACACAAGTTGTCGTCAAACACAAGTTGTTGTAAAACACAGGTTGTTGTCAAACACAAGTTGTTGTTGTCAAACATAAGTTGTTGTCAAACACAAGTTGATGTTGTCAAACAGGTTGTTGTCAAACACAAGTTGTCATCAAACACAAGTTGTTGTCAAACACAAGTTGTCATCAAACACAAGTTGTTGTCGTCAAACACAAGTTGTTGTCAAACACAGGTTGTTGTCAAACACAAGTTGTTGTTGTCAAACAACAACTTGTTGTTGTCAAACACAAGTTGTTGACAAGAGCGTAGTACGCACATCACCCCATGCAGTCGTCGATATTGGGGTGGTGAATGCGGTACAGTAAATAGTCACTTTTTACAGCAGGATATTTATTCTCTTTGTATATTTATTTAAGCGATTTTCACATCGCAAACTATTTTAAACACTACATATATACAGAACACCTATAAACATCTTGTCCAAGAATGGGAAAAAATAAGCTATTTTAAATAATGACGCGATTATCTGTTTTTTTTATCCAGTACCCCCGTCCCTCCGAAGCCGCTGGATAATATAATCCATGACCTACTGTATTAAAATAATATCGTTGAAAACAATATAATTGGTTAAAGTAGGTAATGTGACAATTGTAATTGCATTGTTATTTAATAGTGGTTAAAAGTGCTGTAATAAGTGTGTTTAATAACTTAATTGATAACAGTATAAAAAATAAAGTTAAAATCAAGGTTAAAATACATTACTATGCTATACTGAGTATCTTTGCGTCTGTATGTGTGTATATATATTTGTTTAGGTGTACTTGTATAAGTGTGAGTGCATCAGGACATTACTCACTCTAACGTCTCCAAACTCCCTTCGTTCCCCAACATCCCGTCCGCTAAAAGTCGGAGGACCCTGTCTCCGATCTCGTTGCCACTCAGCCTAAACCCGCGTGGACGGGAGAAGGGACAGCGCTGACTCACTGAGCCCACGGGAACCGCGGAGTCAAACACGCGGTGAGTGAGGGACACTCACAATGGTGGTGAACATGACCACAGAGCACACACGTTCATGAACAAAGCTGCTCATTGCTGAATGCTTCTGTGTTATACATTTTATATATAATAGGTGGTATTCACAAATATCAGTTTACTCACAATTATTCATTCATTTATACTGCACTGTACCTTTATAATCTGAAACGTGTTTGTGTTTATAAGGGTGTTGTTTTACCAGACCTCGTCTACACACCTACATACACACAGTAACGAAAGTAAATAACTCATTAAATAAACTTAAAATGAAAACCAGCAATAGAAACATGGGAACATATATAGTTCTAAGTGTAGAAAACAAGCAATTACGTAATGCTACAAAAGGAAAATAATTATGTAATGCAATCCAAAAATTTACCTTAATCCTCGTTAAACTCGGGCTCGGTGAAGGGGGGGCGTTTTGGTTGAGGCGGGGCTTAAGCCTCGCTCCGCAGTAGACATCGCTGCACTAGTTGCACTTATGTCACTAATGCAAACATTTCCACACGTTGATTTTTTACATGATTTATGGGAGCATTTCCGTAAATTCGGATTTCCGTAAACCTGGGACTGCCTGCACATACATATGTATATTAACTAATTTTGTCCATGGCGCACTCAGATCACTGGACGAATTGCGCCTTATGATGTCAATCCTTATTATATGAAGATTGCTTGCATTTATTTTAATGTAAAAAATACTGTAAAATTAAAACAACTGCAGACTCAAACAGGGGTGTGTATAAGTGTGTGTGAGTGTGTAGCAATGTGCAAATATTCGTGTATATGGATATTAGTGTATATGTACATGTGAGTGTATGTATATTCATATATGAGAGTGTGCATATTAGTGTACATGTAAGATCTAATAAATCTGAAAATCGAAATAGGATCGAGCCTAAATGGTGCTTCTACCCGTGACTAACATGCATAACAGGTGTTGCAGCCTGCAGAGCTGCGTTATGGCAATGGAACAACATTCATCTATGCTCTACACAAGCCCACACTGACAAGAGTGGTGATAATCTTGATTTGAAGCTTTCGTGACTGCAGGAATCCATACTCTTTGGTTCTTTCGGTAAAGTCACGGAGGTAGAAATAAAATAAAATAAATCACGACGTTTCGATCGCAACACAAGCGATCTTCATCAGGTGGGACAACCACAGCAAGAAAATGCTGAAGTCGGCAGGAGAGCTGCCGTGGCAAGAGGTTATATAAGTAAGAGAGGGGGGAGCAGGCAAGGGGGGAGATAGAGGGGGGATGTGGTAGGGGGAGCCACGTGAGCGCTAAGGGAAGAGGACGTGAGGCTGGGGGGGGACGTGGGCGGAGCGAGCAGTAAGCCGGCAGGTAATGATGGAAACAACAACAACCAGCTAAGGCATTACCTGGTTGATAACATCCTTCCAATGATTGTTCAATTTGTATCTATCTTCTCGGTTGAAGAGTGGTGATGTATGGTCAAATAACCCCCAAGACCTGCATGGTGTGGGAGTGCCTTTTCCAGCAGTATTGTGGCCAAAGGCTGTACTTGTACATGTGTAGGAGTGTGTAAGTGTATATGTACACTATGTGTACGTTTATGTGTGTACATGTCTGTGGGTTTTATTCTAGATTTGAAGCTTTTGTGACTGCAAGGATTCATACTCTTAGGATTTTTCGGTAAAGTCACGTAGGTAAAAAAAAATAATGATAAAAATGATAATAGAAATAAAATAATAAATCACGACGTTTCGGAGGCAACACAAGTCTCCGTCATCAGGTTGGACCGTCACAGCTAAATTTACTGTATCAAGTGAGGAAAAAATCCAAGAGGCAAGCTTTTAAATACAAGTTAAGTGGGAGGGGGGGGAGGGGCTTATCTGAATGTGAATGGAACAGTGTGGGGGGGCGGAGCTTGGAGTTGCGGCCGATTGTTGGCTGACAACTAAAAAATACAATAGCAGTACTGTTAAAAGCTGGGGATGTCAACACTCGGTAAAGTAGAATAGTACCTGTCAAATAAGAAGGTACAAATATGCGTATTTAAATCTTTTTTACATGGTTAATAACATCTTTCCAATGATTTCTCAGTTTGTACCCATCATCACGGTTGAAGTTATGTCTGTGTTTGTATATCTGGATGGCCGCGTGTACAAACCTTTGATGGTAGCCAGAAGGTTTGCAGAGCACCTTGGTCTCGGAAAAAACAATATCATGAGTGTCCCCAGCGTTGTAGCAATGATCGGCAATGGCGGAAGACTCAATTTTGCCGTGTTTCAGATCGGACTTGTGCTCTCGGACACGATCGGAAACATGACGTTTCGTTTCCCCAATGTAACAATCACCACAGATGCAACTCAATTTATAGACTCCAGGGTATTGCAAGTCAGGAATGACATCTTTAACAGATGGGATTAGATCACGGATTTTATGTACTGTACTGAATCGGACTTGGATCTTATGTTTGTTTAGAATTTTGGAGATAGTTTTGGTCACGCCTGCTATGTATGGCAACGTGATAGTTTTGATTGGAGTTTCAAGTGGCTGTTTCTGTATGGTGGAAGAAACAGCTTGGTGGATAGTGCGGTCAGAGTATCCGTTCATCTCGAGGGCCCGATGTACATGTTTTAATTCACTGGCCAGGTGGTGTTGGTCAGAGATGCCATGAGCTCTGTGATATAGTGTTTTAATGAGATAATTATTTTGAGCCGGGTGGTGGTGGGAATCAGGTTTCAAGTAGGAATCTGTGTGGGTGGCTTTCCTGTAGACAGAATGTCTCAAGGATCCATCAGGTCTCCTCTCAAACAGAACATCCAAGAATGGTAGTTTGCCATCTTTCTCCACTTCCCTGGTGAATCTGATGGATGGGTGTCTGGAATTGATGTGGTCCAGGAAATGGTTCAATGCTGGGAGGCTATGTGGCCAAATGAGGAAAGTGTCATCCACATATCTCTTCCACAGGGAAGTACGCAGGGTGGACGTCCGGATGGCGTCTAATTCAAACTTTTCCATGAACACATTGGCAATCACTTGCCAATCATTGCCGATCATTGCTACAACGCTGTGGGCCTCTCATGATATTGTCTTTTCCGAGACCAAGGTGCTCTGCAAACCTTCTGGCTACCATCAAAGGTTTGTACACGAGGCCATCCAGATATACAAACACAGACATAACTTCAACCGTGATGATGGGTACAAACTGAGTAATCATTGGAAAGATGTTATTACCCATATAAAAAAGATTTAACTATACATATTTGTACCTTCTTATTTGACAGGTACTATTCTACTTTACCGAGTGGTGACATCCCCAGCGTTTAACAGTACTGCTATTTGTATTTTTTAGTTGTCAGCCAACAATCGGCCGCAACTCCAAGCTCCCCCCCCCCCACTGTTCCATTCACATTCAGATAAGCTCCTCTCCCCCTCCCACTTAACTTGTATTTAAGAGCTTGCCTCTTGGATTTTTTCCTCACTTGATACAGGAAATGTAGCTGTGATGGTCCCACTTGATGACGGAGACTTGTGTTGCCTCCGAAACGTCGTAATTTATTATTTTATTTCTATTATCATTTTCATCATTTTTATTATTTAGTTTTATTTTTACCTACGTGACTTTACCGAAAAAACCTAAGAGTATGAATCCTTGCAGTCACAAAAGCTTCAAATCTAGAATTAATACCCTCTACGGGGAGGAATTTCACCTATCTGTTATAGTTTTTAACAGTCAACGAGACAATAAGTCACAGCTTTTAGAGACGCTGGCCTTCCTCAAGAGATGCCGCGACAACAAGGTAATATCCATCGCTTTCACACTCACATCTGCTGCTGTGTCCTCACCGAACTCTAAACAGATTTTATTTAAAGCTAGCCTATCACTAATCTCAGAGAGAATAAGGTTACTCCGATTTGAACTCGATAATTTAGACTAGACTCTATTACAAACACATTTAATGTTAACACAAAAAATGTCCCCTTCTCATTGGAACTACGTTGACAACATGACTGCTGCTTCTGCTGACTCACTCTCAGCCAAATGCAAAGCTAACCTGATCTCTAAATTCAACCTCCTATCAAAGAAGAAACCAGAGCCACACATCACAAAGCTGGATGTCAACAAGACCGTTATTTTTTTCTCTTCTTGGTACTTTCGGTAAAGTCACGTAGAAGGGAAATAATACAATAATAAAAATAAAACATAATAAAATAATTCTCACGACGTTTTGGCCACAACGCAAGCAGCCGTCCTCAGGTGAAGAACAGGTCTGTCGGAAAGACAGCGTCTGAATGAACACCACCAGGCTTGGCATCGTATATATTTAAGCTGGGTTGGAGGGGGAAGAGCGCCTTGACAAAGGAATTTGCATATCAAGAGGAATTTAGCATATTTATGGGAAATGCAGATATGGGATTAGTTACTACTTGTGGAATGCGTAGGAGGTGGGCGGGGGGTTTCAAAGTCATATGCCCGTGCATTATGCAGGATTAGCAGCATTAAAGGGAGGGAGTAGGGTTAGCATTAATAAAGGGAAGGAATGTTAATAGTATGGAACTGCAGCAACTAAACCACTACGTAAAAAACTAAAATATAAACTACATCAGTATCATCAGTATACTAAATATACTCTCTAATAAGCTGAGCTACTAACAGTAAGTTATACATTACAATTCTATGTCGCAAAAAATATAATATTCCTCCAGCTAAACTTTTTTCTCTTACATCACACGGGTCTACCCCATACTATATACTGCCATAGACAAACCCAACATTAAATTACATACTGTATTACTATACACCAGTTCCTTTACCTGACACCATCGCAATCATTGAAGACTTGGTTCATCAAGGACTGAATACTGAGGTACCCCCCCTGGTGAGACACTGCTTAACCAATACATACTTCACCTGGAATGGAACTTTCTACAAACAAACTGAGGGCACCCCAATGGGCTCCCCCCCTATCTCCGGTTGTAGCCAATGTTTTCATGGAGAAATTTGAGACTGACGCCATCCAGACTGCCACTCTAAGCCCGACCTTATGGAAGAGGAACGTAGATGACACTTTTGTCATCTGGCCACATGGCCGGCCTGCTCTAGACGAATTCCTCGACCACATCAATTCCATACACCCAGCCATCAGATTCACCATGGAAGTCGAAAAAGATGGCAAGCTACCCTTTTTGGATGTCCTAATTAAAAGGAGACCTGATGGTTCAATGAGCCACTCTGTCTACAGGAAAGCCACCCATACGGATGCTTACCTAAAACCGGATTCCCACCACCATCCATTCCAGAAGAATTCCCTCATCAAGACTTACACCATATAGCCCAATGCATCTCCGACCAGGAACACATTGCCAGTGAACTCAAGCACGTACTTCAAGCTCTTAAGGTTAATGGTTACTCCGACTACACAATCCGCAAAGCCATCACTCCAACTATCAAGAAGGATCCTGTTGAGGAGCCTTTCAAAACCATCACCTTACCCTACATTGCTGGGGTCACAAAAAAGATCTCCAAAATCCTGATTAAACACAAGATCCAGGTCCGATTCAACACAGTACATAAAATCCGTGATCTGGTCCCGTCTGTAAAAAATGTGGTTCCAGACATACAGTACCCTGGCGTCTACAAACTAAGTTGCCTCTGTGGTAGCAGTTACATTGGAGAAACCAAACGACATGTCTCGGACCGCATCCGTGAACATGAAGCAGACCTGAAACATGGTAGGACAAACACCTCAGCCGTGGCAGATCACTGTTACAATTCAGTGGGCTCACATGACATTGACTTCTCCAAGACAGAGGTTCTCTGCAAGCCATCTGGCTACTATGAGAGATTCGTTCATGAGGCGATCCACATATACAAACACAGAGACAATTTCAACCGAGAAGATGGATTCTGGCTCAGCAATCATTGGAAGGACGTAATAAACCATTTCGGATCTTAACTGATTGTGTTCACGTTTACGGTGACTTTCAGACCGCAGTCCACTCACAGGCATTGACTATATATCTTTTATTCTCCGCAGGGAATGGATTCTTTGCTCCGCTGCAAGTCTCCTACCACCACTCTCCCGTTGACATATTTCGTTGCTTCCTCTTAGTACCTTTCACGTGACGGTCAATGGTAGAGTGTATAGCAGATTGTATAATAATAAATAGATAAAAGTGTAATGTTTAATATAATGTATAAGGTAATATATAGTATCGTAATTGTATAGTGAATATACAGCAGTGTGGTATACAGTAGGGTGGGTAGAATAATACATAGTGTAATATTACACTATGTTTTATTCTAAGGTATAGGGTGGTGTATAGTAATGCAGTATATAATTTAATGTTGGGTTTGTCTATGGCAGTATATAGTACGGGGTAGGCCCGTGTGATGTAAGAGAAAAAAGTTTAGCTGGAGACATATTATATTTTTGCGACATAGAATGGTAATGTATGACTTACTGTTAGTAGCTCAGCTTATTGGAGAGTATATTTAGTATATTGATGATACTGATGTAGTTTATATTTTAGTTTTTTACGTGGTGGTTTAGCTGCTGCAGCCCCTTACTATTAAAATTCCTTCCCTCTATACTGCTAACCCTATTCCCTCCCTTTGATGCTGCTAATCCTGAATATTGCATAATGCACGGGCATAATATGACTTTGAAACCCCCCCCACCTCCTACGCTTTCCACAAGTAGTGACTAATCCCATATCTGCATTTCCCATAAATATGCAAAATTACTATTGATATGCAAATTCCTTTGTCAAGGCGCCCCCTCCCCCCTCCAACCCAGCTTAAATAGACGCTGCCAAGCCTGGTGGTGCCCTTTCAGACGCTGTCTTTCCGACAGACCTGTTCTTCACCTGAGGACGGCTGCTTGCGTTGTGGCCGAAACGTCGTGAGAATTATTTTATTGTTTTATTATTATTATTTTATTATTTCCCTTCTACGTGACTTTACCGAAAGAACCAAGAAGATGCAGTGTAGTTGTGTGCTTGTTCTCTGACACTAGCTTCACTTTCCCCAACAGTTTGTATGGGCTACTTGGGGGATCTTTGTCTCTTTAATGCTTTACAACTAAGATTGACATCCATTACATATGAGCTGTCTCTGTAGTGGGGACACCATAACTGACCATGATCCACTGTGAACCAGGGGGCTTGAATCAGCCACGTGGATCACACCGTTACCCTCACTCTCCACTGCAGAGCCGCTATCAGGGCTCCATTTTTTCAGTGTGGCCGGCGGTCACCTCACTTCCTGCACCTATCATTATCGCTAATTAGATGTTGCTGAAGATGATAAAAAGCGTTAATGCAGCCATGCATATGCATAACTTTTCTTCCTTTTGTGCTTTAATGTACAGCGAGTGCAGCATTCACTGTGGACCCACCTACTTACTATACATTTACTCACCCATTCACACTTATTCACTCATTCACCAACCCACTCACACACTCTAATTCACTCATTCACCAACTCGCTCACATCCTCACCTAACTCAACATACTCATCGATCCATCCACTAATTCACCCACCAACTCAAGCAGGAACGCACTCACTCACCAAACATTATCCCTCAATGGATGAGTGGACGTGAGTATGGGGGGAGAAGAGTGAAGGGATGGGCAAGGGTGGGGGATGGGTTATGGTAAAAGTGAAGGCAGGAGCAGGTTGGGGGGTTAATGGGAGGTATAAGGGGAGGGGTGAGCGTGGAGTGCCGGGAGAGGAGTGAAGTGAGGAGTGAGGACAATGATGGCAGTGGCAAGGGGAAGAATTTGTTAAAAGTTATATTCATGCTTGGGCGATGCAAGAGCGAGGGTTTTACCTCAGTATGGGGTTACATTGTACTGTGTGTGCACAGTCCCTAAGCGAGGAGTGTTATAAACAAAGATCTGGCATATAGCCTTAACAGACTCCTGAGGAAAGTGCTGTTAGGGAACACCGATGAAGGCCGACATGGCATATGATTGGGTGGGTGGCCAGCATCATGACCGACCGCTTTTGTCTCCCAAGTAGCGATGTTTTACACACTGCACCTGGTACTCATTTGATCGAGTTGATATCACACACGCGCACACACACAATTTGTGAAGTAGTGAATGCGAGGTGTGCCAGTCTTACCATAGCTCTTTACATCTATGCAGTCCAGGCTGAAGCCTCTTCATTTCCTCTGTGCCTATGCCGCAGCCTGACAGGTCGAGTCTCTCCACAGGTTCCTCTCGATGCAGCAGGATCCAGGAAATGGCAGCGCAGTCTGGCAGGGACAGCCTTGTCTCTGACAGGTCTATCATAGTCATGGACCGAGTGGCATTACTCAGAGACTTGCGGTCGTGCAGCTCGTGCACGCAGTGCAGGAGGCTGATGAGCCTGTGTTTGTCAGACTTCTGAGTCTCCATGCTGCGATTGAGCCACTCGATTATTTCCTTTTGAGAATCTGCAGATGGAGGATCCAAGATACCCTCAAAGATCTTCCATGGAGTGCTTGATGCTAGTCCACAAAAAAACCTCTGAAACACATCAAACCTCCCATCTTTGCTGTACTCAATAGCCTTGATGACGTCACTCACTGGCCGTGTTGAATCTGACAGATGCACGGCTAATGCTGCAAAGAATTCCTGCATTGTCAAGTGTGAAAATGAATAACAACTCCCTGGTTGAATGCCCTCACATGTGAACACTTTGTTGATGAATGTACTTCCTAGTTCAGAAGAACTAACAACACACTCTTCTAGATCTTTTTGGCTAAACATCTGGATGTTTTGCTGAACCCCCTTCAGAGCCATATTGGCAAGAGATGATACGATTCCCTTGGCTGCGCGGCTGCCACGTCCATGGTGTTCCATGAGCCCAAAGACGTATTGTGTGAAGAGGTCAGTCATTGATTTGAAGATTATCTCAGAATAATCATACTTTTTTAAATGTTCCTTCAGTGTAATGGCTGCTATATGGCAGAATGAAGGGTTCTGGGACAATGTATTAACCGTTTCATTTTCCTGCAGGAGCTTGAGTGCCCTTTCTGCTAGACTCCGATCTTGGTAAAATTTGTTAAAGAATGCTATTTTATCTTTGTTGGAAAACCCAATGATTTCAACAGCTCGATCAACATTCACTTCCCTCAGCTGCTCCATGGCAATGGGTCTAGTCGTTATCAAGACCGAGGCCTTGGGCAAGAGACTTCCATTCACTAGGGCAGCAATGATGGCTTCTACGGTTGCTGTCTTCCGTGGATCAGTGCAAGCATTGGCATAGTGAAGGCACTTTCCAAACTCGTCCAATCCATCCATAACAAAAAGGATTCTCTCTTGGTTTGCGAAAACCTCATCCGCTTTGTTTCCCAAACATGAGTGCAGCACAGAAAGCAGCTCTGCGAGTGACACCTCTCCAACATCATTTATCTCTCTGAACTTTATGAGTACAATGTGCTCAAAGCGTTGTGCAAACACTTTCTCACCTGACAGCAGGCTGTGCACAATTAATTTGCTCAACATGGTTTTACCGCTGCCTGGAATCCCCACTACAATAACCAGTCGGGGGTGTGTTTTTTTTCCAATGGAATAGATGGGATCAAAGAGCTTCTTGTAAGTCATCCCTTCTCTCTGTGCTCTCTTCATCAGCTCCTCGTGCTGCTTGCCTCTCGCTAGTAACTCGTGCTCCTTGGTTTCTTGCTGGCGGTAGTAGAGAACCAAAATTGGCTTCACCATCCTCTCCAGTAAAAATACTGCAGGTTCTCCAGGTCGTGCGTTGTAGTCTCGTGTTAATGATGTCCGCTTCAGCAATAATTTTCTGTAATCATCACCAGGGTTATCTAAATTAAACAGAAATATATTAGCGAACAAATTAGTTTAATTTACACTAAAAAAACATTCGTATAGCAGACAAATATGTTTAAAATAAACTACTTAATTTTATGAAGCGTAGCTAATTCGTTCACCATGGATAATGTAGCAAAATCATGTACATCACGAATTATTGTGTGTAAGTTTTTCCGATGTGTATTCTACATATGCAATTTTTATAAACACTGTACCTTTGTAAAATATCTTTTTTATCTGGACAAAAATGTTCCCACCACTTGTCTTGTTTGTTTTGGCTGTGAAAAATATAGTACCACCACATTTATCATTACGGTGTACATCAGCATCATCACAACCTAATTATATCAATCTGTGTGTAAAATTCACTGCTGCCTCATCCTACAATTATTGATTTTTGTTGTTTAGGATGTTGAATTTAACTTTTTAAATTTCACTGGTATTGGGGCTGTGTTTCCTCCCTCATCTATCACGTAGCACGGGGGTTACACTGTGGTGGAGTGCAGTACACCAGGCACGGTCCTCTGCAGGAACAGAAGATGCAGCGCTTGCACCTCCACAAAAACAGCCACATGAATCACAGAACTCGTAGCATCCCACGTGATGCATCGTAGGTTCACTTGAACTTCAACTAATCTGGCTACTGCATCATCAGCAAGCACTGTGCCATCCACTACATTGGGGAGAGAGGTGATTTCCTATGACAAATTTGCTCAACAACTTCCATCAGCTTCCCAAGGAAACATTGAACCCAGTGGCTCATAACTTTGACAGTGTTATTTAAATATCTCCGTAATCTCTCCGTAATTAAATATTTCGAGTCATGAAATAGTGGACTTTTTACAAACGTCGAGAGCTTAAAATTTGACATTTTATCTGGAGGAAGTTATAACCAATCCAAGTCAGGGTGTAAGAGGAAAGTAGGTTCCGTTATATGAGTCAATGGCAATATAAGGTCGGGTGTCATTAGAAATATCAGTTATCGTCGATAATAAAAATGTATTATTTTTTCTCAAAAGGAGGAGATTGTACTGAGAAATGCAGATGGCCAAGGACTGTGCCACGTGGAACACCACAGAATTGGGGCTTCTGAACAGATGGCAGTCCTTAGATGGAAAAATATGAATCAATTTCAGAGGTTGAAGCAGAACCAGAAGAGAAGTTTGTCAGACACTCTTGCATAGCCATGACGATTCAAGAGGATGGAACGATGTGTGGTGTCAAAAGCAGCCCAAAGGTCAAGAACTAGAAGCAGCATCTATAGTTTAACAGAAGTGGTCATTCACCATGCATAGGGGAAGTTTCAATGACATGGCCTTGGTGGAATCCAGATTGTACCAAGTCATGGAGACCATGGCAGCAGATGGATTTGCTGCCATGGCCAAACATCTTGGGCTTGACACTTGAAAGAGCGCTTCATAGCTCATTATATTCTTCCAACTTAAATAAAATGTCTGTGTCTGAAGAGGTGAGAGAAAATCACCATGTCTAAGTCTTTTCAAAGGAAAGGGATAGGACAGAAATTCAGGAATGTTGGGGTCCAGTGTG
>JAAXLI020001379.1:6084-25673 GCA_014621495.2 Entosphenus tridentatus | reverse complement strand
TTCTGTAGATGTAGATGCCACTGGTTCTTCACGTTCTGTAGATGTAGATGCCACTGGTTATTCACGTTCTGCAGATGTAGATGCCACCACCGGTGTCTATTGCACGGCGGTTGAACTTACGACTCCCGGTCCAAACAGGCAACTGGATGTATGAACCAGGTTTGTTCGTATCTTTGGAAGTTCGTAAGTCGAATGTTCGTAAATAGAGGATTCCTTGTTCCCACATTATTATTTAAAAAAATCGACGATTTGTCCTCATCTTAGCTACTTGCAGCGAGTGCACCTTTTTATTTAGGATCATAATTATTTTCTCCAAGTCCCGGGGGCACGCTGGCCCAACGTGGAGCAGCTCCAAGCCCTGCTCTAAATGTCCTCAAGACGATAAGCCACCTCCGTTGAGCTATCATCTGTGTGGCCAGGTCGCTTCTCAGAGTTCGTAAGTCGAATATAAGAATATACATCGAAGACTCCCACGTGACCGCCCGTTTCCTGTTGCCCATATAAGGAGCGCAAATGGGCATCGAGGCGATTAATTAGGGGGCGTGGACTCACTGCCTCGTTTCCTGTTGCCCATATAAGGAGCGCGGGGCGCGAGTCCCCCCCCCTCATCGCCCCCCCCCCCCACACTGCCTATATAAGGAGCGCGAGGCGTTACCGATTTCAAATGAAGGCGCGCGGTCACGTGGAAGGTGGATGGATGGACGGAGGGTTAGTTGGTTGGTTGGTGAGGTAATTGTGCCACAGAGGAACGGGGGGTGCGGCTGCTGCTGCTGCTGCTCCTCCTCCGCCGTTTATTGTTTCTGCTTCATCGTAAACAAGAGCGGCCACCACCGCCCGCGTGCCTCATGGTGCCTCGTGCTTGGTAGGAATTCTAGCGACGCGAATTTGTTTTGTGAGTCTCTGAGGGGGGGGGGTGGGGGGGGGGGCACGTGACGGGGGCGGCCCCCCCCCCCCCTCTCGTCCACCCACGCCTCTCCCTCCCCCCCGCAGTTCGCGCCATTTTCATAACGAGTGGCGCGCGCGCGTCTCCCTGTGGGTGGTGGTGAGCGCGCGCTCGTTCGCTGGCGCCTTTCAACTCCTTCACACGACGTCCGAGGGAGTTTTAACTTTAAAAAAATGAAACTCGAGTAAAAAGAAAAAAATACCGCAACTGTTTTTTTTATAGTGAGAAATCTTAAGAGTTTGCTGTGGGGGGGGGGCGGCATCCAAGTGGGTTTTTTTTTCCAAAATAAGTTTACCTCGGCGCTCCGCTGTTTTTTTTTAATTGTTATTGTGGGATGATTTAAATGTTTGATTTTTTTTTGTTTGTTTTGTTCGTGAAATATTTGCGTAATTTTTCGCGTTCGTAGCTCCAGGAAATTTGGCTTTGTAGGTTTTTTTAAATCTCCCTAAGAGTTGTTGATAAGGGAGTGGGTTGTCGGGTAGGCCTCGCGTGGTCTTGCGTGAAGCCTCGGGCTCGCCTGTCCGCTCTGCCGCTGTCCCAGCCGCGGTGCTCCGGAGAGGCGCATGGCACTCGCGCCTCGTGTAAGAGTCAACCTTGCACCCCTCCACCTCCGCTCACCTTTCCTTACTACTCCACCGTCCAAGTGACTTAATAGCTTATTGAACTAACTGCAAAGGAGAGCGCGCGAGCGGAATTCTCGGTGGCTTTTGTCGCGATCTTTTTGTTGTTTTGGTTGCCTTGCTTGGATGAAGCCTGCGCCAGGCCGCACACGTGCTCGTGTTTTTGTTACGATTTGCGGCGCCCACTCGCGGGCACAAAGATTCGTGGGGGGTGAACGCAGATTTGGAGACTTCCAAGTGACAATCGCTTGCGTTCGAAGGAGTTATTATTATACGGCGTTGCGAAATTGTGTTTTTAGGTGAGTGGTAGCGAGTAAATGCTTGTTGGTGTTTGTGAAAGAGCGTTTTTTTTGGGACGTGCGCTGACGGCGCGGTTACCGCTGTCGTGATGGGCATTGTAGTTTGAAAAAATAATGTAAAATTGAGCCTTAGGGTTGCGTGTTTTTTAAAGTGGATATATGTTACTTCCAGTTTTAGTTTCGTGATTTGTGTAATCGATTACTCTTGTTTTGAAGTTTGTCGGCGAATCTTCTGTTTTTACACGGGGCACAGATAATGATGCGACTCAACAATCGCTCGCAATCCGTTAAACAAAGATAATGACAGGTAATAAGATTACTTAATAGCTCCCAAATGTTTACACGCGATTAAATAGTGTGTAGAATCGGTCATCTGATGGTGGTTAAAAACATTTTAAGTTTAGAAGTGCAGTTATTTTTCCTATCGTGTAAGTAGCGTGTCTGGCGCGATACGACTCTTACTGTAGTTTTGGAAGTTGCAGTCTCATTCCCTTATGGTTTTGTAAATTATTTAAGATGCTACAAAACGTTGAAGTGTCGATAATGATGAATACCTACTTAGAGATGTTGAATGTTTTGGTGGGAGTGATTGTGTGCGTTACAATGTGACTAGTACTCATGTAAGGTTATTTGTATGAAGGTCTTTGTTTTAATTTTCTTTTAGTAATGCGAATACAATGTAGAGCACTTAGCCTACTCGGAGACATTAATGACGTGAAACGATCACTGCTTCTTACATATGTATGGCGATAACGTTAATCGGCACCCAGACTAACACAATAGTTTCGACAAAGACGCCTGTTCATGGATATTTGAGAAAAAACTAATAATGGAAGTTCATGGATCAGTGTGGGTTACTATTTTAATGGACCAGTATCGTTTAAGTTAATGTATTATAATACTAAGCTTATTTTTGTAACGTTTTGTGTTTTATGTATCGTATAATGCTTGCTGTCTAATATTGATCATTGATTCGGGACGGATAATGCAATTCAGTCGGCACTTGCGACAACTTTGGACAAATGGGAATTGCAATCGGATCATTTAATTCTCCCGTGGAGAATATAACGCTTGAATGGTTCGAAATACGTAGTCCAAAGTAGCTAAAAAAATCACGTTTCATTTATTATGGGGGCGTCGGGTATTAATGAACATTGCTATTGTTGCAATGAAAGCCGCGTGTTTAGTATATACTGCAGGTTTTAAATCTTATAAACGTGACAGATTTGGCGCGTTAGTGATTAAGTTCCATTGTACTCTTGTTGACCAATGTTTTATGAGTTGACCAGTCTATCTCTGGTCTTCCGGCAAATGCACTCCGTTACCCACATAGGATTTCCTCATCAATGCGAGTAAGACTAAACAAACTTGATTGAACACGCAACCTGTTTAACCGATTAATAGCACCTTGGTGTGCTAAAGCATTAATGTAGTATTAGTTTGTTACACGTGTTTGCGATAGCTGTTGAACTGAACACCAGACGTGTAAGCTTTTTAAGCATTTACACTTTTCGTCTTTGATTTTAATATCTGGGTGAGTCTTATCCAATGTTAGAGATTAGTGTAATTTGAATGTCCCTACCCTCTGGAGTGAAAAATAAAATAACAGATTAAAATTTGATTATTTTTAAACGCAAAAAATCGTACGTAAATATTAAATGCGTCCCTTACACCATTATTAATTGTTGCAAATTGTTTTAATATAGTTATCGGAGGCGCGGAGATTCGCTCACTGCTACGAACCCGGCAGGTCAAGAGTTCGATTACGAGTCGCGGTTAACGCCACGGTCTTAATAGTAAACTCTCCAGCCCGCTCTGACCAAAGTGGTGAAGTATGGCAAATACCAAACCCCCGTGTCTTGACAGCAATAGTGGCATAGTGATGCTGGAAAATTATAAGATCATAACTAGAGCTGTGACTGCAAATCATTGGATCTTGTTGTAATGGACCTGGTTGTGTAGAAAACGTTGGCACGGTTTTGTCTTTAATGGATTTAACGTTACGCCTCTAATAATATTATTTGATGGAACTTCTACCACCTTTTCAGTAATTGACCCATTAATGTATACGTTTCTAGTGCTTGCTGGTATATGCTCCAAAAGTCGTTGGCGTCTGTTGCGCTCACCCGAAAGTTAAGTTTCAAGAAAAATGTTGTAATTGCCGGCTAATATGCTTGCCTTAATACCGTTGAATCGCGTAGTATTCTAACGAGGATGCCCTTCAGCAACAGATTGGAGTAAAAAAACCTGTACCAATGTGTTCCTACGTTTGTGTGACGACCGTTTTATTATTATTGGCGGGCCGTTAATTTGGTTTGAGCCGTGTAATTGAATGGTGCAATATAATACGTGTAGTGTGATCTGGCACGGTAGTAAATGTGGATGCTTAAATAACCTAAATGTATATCTGTTAAAACTGATTAGCATGGGCTTAATTGTTTTGTTGGTCTCAAAGTAGGCTTTTTATGCATTTTTTTACGTAAAAAATTGTTCTTATCAGACCTTGCAACAAGCTTCTAGGTATTATAGATGCCCGTGTATAACAATGGGCAGGGCAATATAATCATTACATAGCTATCCCTTTTTTAAGACATTCCTACTTAAAATATTAGGGCCAAATTACAGTTAAAATTACATTCCAGTTTGGAACGACACCACGCCACAAATCCAGGGTGAATTCGTGCAATCTTTTAACCTTTCGATAATACTAATGTAATCTAAAAAACACAAACGTAGCCCCCCCTAATTAGTTGCTCACGACATTAAGACTGACCGTCGTTGAGTTTATAAAATGAAGAAATCGGTGATTCCATTTAAAGGGTTATGCAAACCTACCTCCCAATTTCAGTTGATGTGTCATCGTAACTACTACCGGCGTCATGGACCCACCTGCATTTTAACACAACTGCGTAGTGTCGTATGCAAGCACGCTTTACGCATTCATAACAAAGGCTTTTGTGTTGGAGCACGTAAATTTGTAGTTAAACCCGCCACCACCTGACAGCCAATTGGTAAGGTTTGTCACGAAACAAATCAATGACAATTCGTTATTAGCGCCGCACACCGCCGGCATGTCAGAGGTAAACTCGCAACATTTAAAATTCGAGTCCGATGTTTTTGCCAGCAATGACAACGAGCACCATCAGGCGACAGGAGTTGTGGAGAAATCCTTTTTCGGTCGATTGGTAATATTGCTTGTGAAAGCCTTGGCATGTTAAACTCTACGCATTCAGTAACGCTGAACTGAAAGTAAGCGTGACGGTTAGTGCACTACGAACCCGGGTACGTGAGTTCCATTGCTGCTCACGGCCAACACCAGTGACGATTTTTTTGTTTTGGAACCGGTCCGGTGCCTCCCCTAGGTCGACTCAACCTCCAAATGAATAACTGGTGTGGTGTAAACATCAGCAACTCGGTCGGGTGCGGTGGCCAACCACCCTGTGCTGTTCCGGCCTTCAGAGGTGTTCGCTCGCCGTCTGAAGGGGATATGGGGTTGTGAGTCTTTGTCGATGTGTAAACGGCGACGAATTTTATTATTTCCCTTCTACGTGACTTTACCGAAAGAACCAAGAAGATAAACTGTGACGGTTCAGGAAATAACTCTTAATAACAGATTGAGACCTGCCTTCAACTTAGGAGCGCTACTGGCGATGTCAACTACCTCGCCCTGTTATACAGGAGGTCGTGGGTTTGATCCACAACCCTGGCTCGTGTATATTTGGAGTTTGTGTGTGTCTCTCTCTCCCCGTGGACGCGTGTTTTTTCCGGATCCTCCGGTTTTTCCCCTCATTTTAAGTATCAACATCATGCGTTTTTAGAGTACATATTTGGATGCTGAAAAGCCACTTTGTTGAGCTACCATTTGCGATAGCCAGCGTCGCTTCAGACAAAAGTGCAGTGGGGCTTACCTGGTTAAAAAAAATTTTAATAGTGTTAAACTTTTTGGTTTTAATAATAATGAAGCGTATAATGCGGAGACTATGGGTTTTGTTATTGAGGCGGGAGGTGGGGAGTCTTGGAGCCACATGGCTCTGTTGTTGGGGGATGGGCAGGGCGCATGCCCCTGTTTTCAAGCGCCTTTTCTTCTCATTGTTGGCTTTTTTTCCTCCTCCCTTCGCTCAATCTCTCCGCCCGCTATTTGTTCTGGTTTCCTGTCAACTTTTGGGCACATCTTAAACCGAACTGTTTAATACATTTAAAACTATGTTACAAGGTAAGGCCCACTGAGTTATAAAAAATGATGGCTCAATGAAGTGGTGGCTTGTCATGTGGAAATGTAGCCAAATGTGTGCCAACATCGGCACTGGTGGAAAGACAAAGGTGGATTGGCATAGTTCCTGTCCTCTTGCAGACCCTGTTCTTTACTGACACGAATTGATGCTTTCTAATAAGCTAATGTGTGTTTGCGCCTCGTATGGTGCTTGGACATTGTGCGTTATGGTTAGTCGTATCTTGGGGTTATTAAAAGCCTTTTACCAAGTAAGGCCCACTGAGTTAAGACAGCTTTTTTTTTTTCAGAAGCTACCTGGCTATCGTACATGATGGCTCATTGAAGTGGGGGCTTGTCATCTGGAAATTTATAGCAGCCAAATACTCTAAAATGCGTGGTGTTGATTCTAAATGTGGAGGGGACAAACTGGAGCTTGTATGGCAAAGGAGATCATCTGCAGACACTTCAAATAAAATGTTTTAATTTAAACGCCAATTGATCCGATGTAATGACAGCCCAATGAAGTGGCTTAACACGCGAAAAAAATAGCTGTTTTTAGCAACAGATTTTTAGTTCATCTTGACTATTACTCCCTGCTTTCGTCGCTGTCACTTTAGTTGGCGCGTTTATATGATTTGTTACGTGGCTGATGATTACAGTTGGCCCCGGCTATTTTACACGGACGATAACGTTGCTGCTGAACGTCCACACCGATTGTGGGAGCATAGGGTGAGGGAGTACAAAGAGGACACTTTTTGCTGCAATGCCCTCTGTTGCAAAGCCACCGCCCCCAAGGAAAGCCCCCCCTCCCGCCCCATGGCACAACCGTGTTAATGGTGGTCGCCCATTCCGAGCACTAAAACCTGAACTTCAATACCGCTTGAGATCTGAGATCGAGATTTTGGATGTTTTTTTGGCTTGTGGGATCATTCGCAGGAGTTTCTGGGGGAGGGGGGGCAATTGTTGCTTGGATGTGGGAGTGTAAAAAAAATAACGTAGCAACGGCTATGCCTCTCCTAAGTTTTTTGTTTAAGATATGCTGTTATTTGAGCACCTGCGATATGAACTGTGGTGAACTGTCATAACAGGAATGAGCTTGTTGGCGCGTGTTTACGTTTTTTGAGCGAGTGCACGCGGGTAAAGGGGGTGGGGGGTATGTATGTGCGTACCGACTTGTAGCGAAGGCGCTGTCTAACTTTCTACCAGGCGATGGGAGGTGGTCGTGCTGCAAGTATATTTGACAGTGGTGTGCTTTGAACCACCATCACCCGAGTTTGATTCTCTGCCCGTGGTTTAACGGTTGGTTGGAAACTGTGGAGTCATTTTCTGAACTGTTTTCGGAGTCTCGCGTAGATGACCTTAAAATCATTGCCTAGTGTGGTGCAGAGGTTGCAAACGGGTTTTGATTCCTTACCCGTACCCAGCCGCACCAGGGTCTAAAACGGGTACCCGTACTCTACACCCGTACCCAGCCGGGTACGGTTATCGGGTACCTGATTGCGACCTCTGGGATGAAGCCATGTTGCAGGCGCGGGTGGGTTGATTCTAGGAACTTGAATAGTGAGAAGAGACAAGACGTTGGGAAATGAGTGACAAACAGTTACTCACCAGTGACTCACAGCCTACCCGTACCCGGCCGCACCCGGGTCGCAAATGGGTACCCGTACCCAGCCGGGTACGGGTATCGGGTACCCGGTTGTGACCTCTGGTATGATGGTGCCGTTGTGGTTCAATGTTAACTACCTTTCCTGGTATACAAGAGGTGTTGTGGGTTCAATTCCAACTGACGCCTCCTATTTGGAGTTTGCGTGCATCTCCCTGTGGTCGTGTGGATTTTCCTCTGGGTCCTCCGTTTTTTTTTTTTCCCTCGTTGAGAATTGACCTGCGTTTTAAAGATTATTTGGCTGCTGCGAATTTCCACATGATGGTCCACTTGGGCTGATTTTTGTGGCTGTGTCCGGTCGCTTCTGAAAAACCGCTATGTAGCTTTTGGTGGGCCTTGTAAAAATAAAAAATGGGAATAAAACGTGTCGCCATCGGATGTGGCTGGCTGTGTTGGTCCTTGCCACAGCACTCTTGTGCGCCGTTCATGCCCTTGGTAAGTGCTCTCAAACCCTCCTTTACCGTTAAAGGCCATATGGGGGGAGATTCTTGTGCAATTAATGTAGGTTGGTGTACAAGGTAACGTTGTATACAGGTTGTAGCCAAGTACAGTTGGCGAGCACCCAATTAAGGCCGACACGACACACGAGGGGGGTGGCTTTGACCAGGACCATGCCCGGCCGCATTTGTCTCCCCAGCGGTGGTTACACACCGCACCAGGTACTCGTTTGAGGACGAGTCGGCCTATGGCCGGTTCGCATAAGAATAGTTAGCGGTGTTGGCTGTGAGCAGGAATCTAACTCGGGTGGCCAGGATCGTAGCGCAGCACGCCAACCGCTACACCGCCGCTATACAGAGGGAACTTTTGTATACGGGCAGATAGGGGTGTCTGTGTAGATAGCTTGGTAAGTGGGTCTCTGTTGTACATCGACTGATTCTCACCCTGTAGTCGGGTCTGTTACAATTTTGGGCTTTGGTTAAGAATATTTTATTCCTTTTGGCATCTTGCCTCCATTAGCTGTCGGCATTTACTAGAAATCTATTGATCACAAATTACCCTATTGTCGCGCGAGTAAACCCCATCAAGTGTGTAGATATAAAACTTGTCTATTTTGTTTTAAAATTTGGAGTTTCCCCAAATTATTTTCTCAAGTGGTATATAATGTTACAACCAATATCTCATACTTGAAAGACTTGTCAATTGTGTTTTTACTGTTCTGAAATAATATTTGCCCCAGTCCTCCAATTAGTCTCGCTTAAACTTGTGTTTTAAAGATTGAAAGTACCCAATGACGGGCTCATGACAGCTGCTGGATTAGGGGTCATCATTCTGCTTGTTCTTGTACAATTGTACGATTATAGTGGCATTGTGTACTGTTACAGCATTCCTATGCCTCGCAAACATTATTTGCGTCCATGGTACTCTCGCATCTGTGAAGGAGCTTTGTACCTCCATCGGATTAAGATTCTTATTCTGACATCCATAAATGATTAGACTAAGGGGGGGGGGAGACTACGGTATCAGCTGAAGAGTGTTAAAACTGCCATGCACGCAAGTTTAACTTTCGCGCCCCGTCCGTAGCTAATCGTGCCAATCGGAGGTGCGGTAATGTTTTCTGCGCTTAAGTTGCACGAATTTGCTGTTCCCCCCGTCGCTTTCACGAAACCCAACCGACCAGCATTGCTAAAAATTTACTCACAATAGCTTGGCATATACCTGAATGAAACTTGTTGGTGGGGGCATGGGGGTCTACGTTGTCGGGAAGTCGTGATAGAACTGTTGGAGACCTTCCTGTGTGGGTGGGGATGCTTGTGGCGTTGGTTTGGGTAGTGTTGGCTTTCTATGCGAGGTTGTGTGAAGTTAGGAGGCATGTCATGCACGTCAACGTGATTCACAGCAGCATTGTGTGATTGCGATTTAGTTAAATCGTCCCGTGTTTTCAGTGTAGTGCTGTCTGGTTTGTCTCGATAGCCCCGAAGGTAATGTTTCCCTAGAATTTGCATGAATTATGAATAATATATTCCTACAAGCACATTGTGTGGGTTAAGGTGGAAACAAAGGATTTACATAGCGTCTCTAAATGCAACCGCACGCTCGGACAATCGACAAAAGATAGGCATATCTACAAATGGCTTGGTGTTTTATTCTGCGATTGTTTTTTTTTGCTTAGTATTGAGGGTGTTTTAATTAAGTTTGCAGTTTCTTGTACAGCGCTATGAGATTCTCCCTGAGAGACGTATAATTTGTATTATATTCATAGATGTGGCGGAATAAAGCAGTATCTGAGCTTGGCCACTTGTAGGTAGGAGAGTCGATAGCCCATGAGATGCTCAGGGAAGGGACTTCGAATAACATTTAATACTCCAATTTTACGTCGTCACTGTACTCTTAGGTTTTTCGGTTAAATAAATAATAGAAAAAAATAATAGAAATATAATTACTTTATTTCTATTTTTCTATTTATTTTTTACCTACGTGACTTTATCGAAAAACGTAAGAGTGAATCCTTGCAGTCACGAAAGCTTCAAATCTACGTCACTATTACTAACACCGCCTCAACCACACGCTCACGTCGCTGATTGCACCATCGTACGTCCTTTCTCATTACCCGTCGCCTCTCCTCGGCTTCCGCCACCCACGACTACCTTGTACATTGCTTTGATTTGCATGGTTTGGGTATTTGTCGTCGCGTCAGGAACGCATGCCCGAAGTAACCTGGAGGTGTTGCGCTACTTTAGGAGCAGCAGAGACTGAACCCAGTTTTTTGTTTTGTGTAATCAGGGAAGCTACACCTCGCCTGAAAGGCCTAAGCTGTAGTTCTGCATTCTCTGGTTCGCAGCGTTTTGAAACTATTTTTATTTAACCAGCTAAACCCCATTGAGCTTTTTCGATTTAAAGCTTTCGTGCCTGCAGGGATTCATCTTCTTGGTTCTTTCGGTAAAGTCACGTTGAAGGGAAATAAAATGAAATAAAAATTCAACCTGTTTTATTATTTCCCGTCTACACGACTTTACTGAAAGAACCAAGAAGATGAACCCATTGAGCTGTGTAGTCCTTTCAGAAGTGACCTGGCTATCACAAATAATATCTCGACAAGTGGGTTATTGCGTGATGTTGATTCGAAATGTGGTAGTGGGGTAACAGGAGGACCCAGAGAAAAATCCACGTGACCACTGGGAGAGACACGCAAACTCCAAATACACAGCAGGCGTGAGGGTCGGCATCGAACCCACTGTCTCCTGCATACCAGGCGAGGTAGTTAATATTTGTCTAGTGCAAGAGCCCCCACCAGAGGGAGTTGGCAATAATAATTGGCCTAACCGTCAATGCCGGCCCAGTATTGACCATTCCAACTGCCGCCACTGGGAGATTGCCACACTCCCCCTCCTGAACTCTGTATTATTGTTGGTCCAGCGTTTCTAACCCTTGCACCACGACAGCAGCATCCTCGCCTACAGCGAGTCCTCGTTTAACGCGTCGACAGATGTGTTCCTGAACAGTGCCGCGTCAAGAAAAAAAATATTTCACCCCTTGGGTGATGTAGTTGACGATAGTCTTGCGAGATCACGACGTTACCGCTACGCACACCGCGTAGTCGTGAGATGGCGAGACTAATGACGGGGAGGGTACGCCGCCGCTGTGTTACTGTCGCTCAGCTGTGCTGCTCAAAGTAGTTTGAAAGTAGTTTGTTGTTACCGCTCAGAAAACTCGTTTATAGCGGTGCACGTTGTGCGAAAGTCTTCCCTAACGGAAGAATTGAATTATCGCGAAACGTGTAGTTTGTGAACACTGCGTGAGGGACTTGTTGTATAACTTTCCTGTGTTTTGCCAAATTATAATCGTGGAACTGCAGGGGCAGGAGGGTATCTTCAACTTGAGACCTTTTTGCCAGTATCAAAGTATAAAGAAATAAGAATAGGTAAAAAAATAAGAGTTTAAAACCTATTCCCTTTTTTTATTCTTCGATACTGGCAAAAAGGTCCCATGTAGCTGCTCACCCTGAAGAAGGCTGTCTCTACGCAAAATCGGTTTAAAGGACGATGCATATATTATCAGAGCATGTTTGGTTTGCATCTTCACAAGTACTGTGGTTAACGTAGTTATGATTCCTTGCAAAAGGTTTCTATTTGGTGTTTTATCTTAACACGTCCTGTTTTATTGCCAGAAAGGGTAAACGTCTGCTTATTTTTTAATAGGGTGTCTTTTTTTGTTTTTAATTTTCAGGTGCCGGTCCAGACAAGGCGGGGGGGGGGGGCCCTCCCCAACTCGCGTCCACACCTTGGGGAGCTTGCAGCAGCTGTTGGAGCCTTTGGAGAGGAGTAGAATCAACTTTGTTTTAACGAGAGTGGTTTACCTGACTCCCCCCTCCTCCCTCCATCAGCAATAAATGATAGGGTTTGGTAGGGAGTGGTTTGGCAAGTTGGTTGCTGCACTACGCTACAGTTTTAGTAAACCTGTGGCTAGTGTTATTTGAACTTGTCTTTGCCTTAACTATGTACTTGATCTAACGGGCAAAATTTGGCACTGGTGGAAAGACAAAGGTGGATGGGGCATAGTTGCTGTCTTGCAGATCCCTGTTCACGACCTTAATTGATACTTAGACGCTAATTTGAGTTTGAGGCTTGCTATAGTGCTTTGACATTGAATTTTATGGTTAGTCCACCCTTTGGTACTAAATTAAACTAAAACGAAACTTTTTATTTTACCAGGTAAGGCCTCGCTGAACTGTCGTTTTTTTTTCAGACGCAACCTGTCCATCACTAGCTCAACGACGTGGCTTGTCACGTGGACATTTATAGGTGCCAAATACTCTAAAATGCGTGATGTTGATTACAAATGCGGAGGGTGGGAAAAAAAATAAGTGGAGGACCCTGGAGAGAAATCCACGGGGAGAACATGCAAACTCCAGATTAATGGGCGTTGTGATTGGCTTCGAACCCACGACCTCCTGTATACCAAGCGAGGTAGTTAACGTATCTTTAGTAGCCACAGTCGCGTGCCCCACCCTGGTATTACCCAGGGTGCCCGCTGTGCTTGTTTGACGAACCTTAAACAGTCTGCAAAATGCACTGCTGCTCGCCCAAATAATCTGTGCGTGTATCGAGCATCGGCATTGCCCCTTTGTTTAATGGGGGTCCGGCGGTGGGGGGGGGGGGGTACGCGTTCACGTGCGGTGGTGTGGTTGGCGCACGTCACTACGAACCTGGCCGGACCCGAGTTCGATTCCTCCGCTCGCAGCCGACACTTCAATTTACCCCAATGGCTTTACCCCCCTGGCTCGACTTTGCCTCGTGAGTATCTGGGTGTGCTGCGTGTAAACATCGCCGCTCGGGAAAACGACGGTGGTTGGGGGTGTGACGGCCGCCTGCCTGCCCCCACCTCCTCGCGTTGCCATCTTTCGTCGGTGCTAACTCGCTGAACAGCACTTGCGCCAACCGGCCCGTTAGAGGCTTATCCGGTGGCTATTTTGTGTGCGTGCCCGCGCCGTGTGTGTACGAGCATCCTGCAATACTACCGCTTCCGCCCTGGCTGACCCTGTGCTTGCTTGTGCTAAGGTGCATCTAGTGCAGATAGTTCTGCTGCATAAATGCTACTGCTCTATGTGCTCCTTTACCCACAAGAGGTCACGCTCGCTGCTTTGCTGCCCTTCCCCATCCCCTCTCCGCCGCCTCCACACCACCGCGTGCCCCTTGCTGGCCACCAGCCACCTCCGTCGTCTCGCGCATGTGTTGTGAGGTGTGCGCGCGAAGTGCTCCAGACATCCAGATTTGGTTGCAAGACCCGTTTAGTTTTCTTCGAGGCCATTTTATTAAACGAGTCTCTCGCCCCCTCTGGTGACTTGGTGTTGGGGAAGCCGTGTTTAACTTCGTGGTGGCTGTTAACTCCCTCGCCTGGTATACAGGAGGTCGTGGGTTTGATCCAGACTCTGACGATGCCTGCTGTATATTTGGAGTTTGCATGTCTCTCCGCTCCCCGTGCTTTTTCTCACCGGGTCCTCCCGGTGTTTCCCTCGCCGCATTTTAGAATCGACATTGCGTTTTTGGACTTTGGCCGCTATAAATTCCCACGGGCTGCTAAGCCACTTTGCTGTTGAGCTTTCATTATGTTGGCCGGGTCGTATTCCACACACACACACAACCCTGAAAAGCAAAGTTATAGATCGATGCATTTATCTGGGCTTGTCTTTTTGACAGGCGCTTTTGAGTTTGAAACGTCATTTTGGGTGGTTAGGGTGGGGGGGGTTGGAGAAAGATTTGGGTTGTCAGGCGTGGCTGCCATGGCTACGTCGTGGTGGTGTTGACCCGTGGTTTTGTGTGTGTATATTAAAATGTTAACCACTTTTATCACATTCCTGCTACCGGCTGTCGTCTCTGTAATGAGACTGAGAATTCGGTATTCCCGAGGGAAGCGATGTAACCCTCCGTGGTGGCTAGTGCCCCCCCAAGTGGATACTACATCCAAGATCCCCCCCCCCCCACTTTCCGATGGAACCACTTGGTCCAGTGGCCATACCTTCATCCCTCGTTCGCTTAACAAACAACTTGACCCAGAGCCACATGGGCACGTGACAGTTTTTTTAAAATGAAATCAATGCCTTAAAACTAATTATTTTGGGGGTTGTCTCCCCTTAAGATCGTGGTTATGGGCTAGTCTTGCTTGACCTTCGAGGATGTCTTCGTCTGAATCCTTGTTGACCCCCCCCCCACACCCCTTCCCATGCATCACCCTTCCCTCCAGCATGGCTTTTATGCGCTTGTCATTGTTTTGATTTCACCGCCGCTTTGCAATAATTTTGTGCATTTTTTTACCACCGCGCGTTGTGGTCGTGCTGTGATCGTAGGAATTGTTTTCCCCATGTTTTTTTATTTTATTTTCAACCTGTGGACTTGCTGATTTGTGGGTTTTTTTTTTTGTTTCTGCCGGCGGTGTCGCGCCAGTCTGCCGCGTCGACCGCAAATGTTTGCGAAGTTCAAAACCCTCGTTAATGGTGGTTCGTCTGTCGTCATCATCATTGTGTACATTGGTTATTGTGAAATAATTTTTGTAAACGATGTTACAAAATTGAACTTGTAGGCCAATAATTTTTTAAGACTGCATATATTATCAGAGCATGTTTGCATGGTCACCAAGTACGTGTGGTTTAATGCGAACTTTATTCCTTGCAAAAGGTTTAATAATTTGTTTGAACATCTTGACAGCTGTTTTATTGCCAGGAAAGGGTAAAACCTATTTTTCATGATGATTTGATGTTGATCATGATGACAGTGCCGCGGTTGGCTACGTACGGTGTACAAATAAGTTCTACGCGCATCCACGATTACCGCCGTTTTGACTGCACTGTGCCTCCATCCCTGGAGGTTCCCTTTACTGCTTCGGTGCCCTTGACACAGCACTTGCGCCATCCCATTTGCCAATTTTCAAGCAACGAGACCCTTTGATGTTGGCACATCTTTTTAAATCCTTTATATTAAGTTCACTTGCGCGCTTGCTTACGACCGTGCAAATCTTTCGGTCGTTTTTTAACCCACTTCCCGTGATCCAATCGAGCTGACATTTTCCACACAGACTCGTTGTGCGTGACAATGTTCGTGAAAAAAATTCCCAAATTTTACACTTTAGGACAAATACTATATTTAATTACCAATTGCTTAATGCTGCCATGCAATCATCTGACCCATAGGTGGCAGCCATCTCAAGCCAGAGGACGAGAGGACTCTAGCCGCCACGCATATAAAGGATTTATAGTGAAAAACTTTGTTTTTACGGGTACATTTTTTTTTAGTTGCGTGGACCTTGGCATTTGAACTCCGCCTACAAATTGTCGAGCGCTCTGACCACATGGATCTTGGTGATTGTTGATGATGATGATGATTCTCTGACCACGGCTTTGGGCCATGGGGGTTACGGGAGGGAGGATGGAGTGTGCGACTTCTTTTTTGTTTTGAAGCTCAATCTGTTATGCACCATTATCACGGTCTCGCGTTGTCATCCCGTCCGTTTATTGTGGCCTGAAAGGTTCTCGGCCGAGGACGCAACAACCCCCCCCACCCCCGTTCCTGAATGAGCGTGCGGGGGAAAAGTGCAAATAGTGGTAGGTAGTGTTCACTGCCATCTGCCTACTCTATTTGCATTTTGACCTCTGTGCGTCTCGCCGAGATGGACGGATTCCTGTCTGCGCGCAAGACTTTCAGAAGAGATTTCTGCCTCCCAGTTCGAGGGGACGGTTTGCGTGCCCGGGCAACATTGTTAACGTTTATTTTTTTATTTTTTTGCACCTCCAAGGAACAATTTCTCCCAAGACGTTCTTCATTGCCGGTCTCCGCAGTTTTGCGTGTTTAGCACTGCGTTTTGTTTGACATTGCTGTGCAAACCTACGCAAAGCTGAGGTTACCGTGTAAAATAATACTAACTGCATGGAGCATCGTTACCCCCTCCCACACTTCACCAACCCTCACGTGGGGGGGGGTCTCCCGCCCTGTATACAATGAAGCGTGCCGCTAGCGAGTACAACCGAGTCCTCGATTTTTCATGCGGTAGATGCGTTCCTCGAGTGCCGCGTTGAGCAAAATTTTCTCTGTAAATAAATTAACGATTTAAGTTTGAACGACGCTGTATTATGCACACGATGAGATGACGGGACAAATAGCTGAGGGTACGGTGCCATGTTCACTTGCTCCGCACGGCCGCTCTGACCGCGTTATAAGTGCACGTTCCTAGCGGTCTACAATATCGTTCCCTGATGGAGGAAAACGCTGCTTGAATGCCACACCCGTAGATAATCTTTTAATGTTTTCCCCCATCCACGATAGCGGTGGTGGTGATTGTCCGTCTTGAAACGAATACTCCACTGACCGCACAACACACGGCTTGCTTGGCTGGGGTGCGCTTCTATAGTCTACCGTTTTGTGCTGTCGAGCATCGGTTTGGAAAGTTCTTTTTTTTAGTTAGCGGCAGAAATTGAAAGTGTTTAAACTGGCGTTGCCGCGAGGTCTCCTTGCGCTCTGGCGCCCTCTAGTGGCGCGGTGATCTATTCCACGCGGTGAGTGAAACTTTAAAACATCTTTACCTTGTGAGGTCCAAAGAGCTGTGTAAATCACCTTGGCAGAAACGACCTGTCCACAAATGTTAGCTCAGCGGAGGTGGTTCATTATCGTGTGGAAATTTTACAGCAGAGACTCCAGGCTAAGGAGCTGCTCAATGTTGGGCCAGTGTGCCCAACGTGTAGAAAAATGAACGGTGCACTCCGAGTAGCTTAGGATGGGGACAAATCGCCGATTTTCATAATATGGGTACAGAGACTATACTTACGAATATTCGTATTACGAATTGTCAGATGTGACAACCTGGTGTACGTTCGATTGCCTGTTCGGACCAAGGGTCCATTAAGTTAAACCGCCGCGCAGTCTGCCGGTGGTGCCATCTACATCTGCAGAACGTGAAGAACCGGTGGCATCTACAGCAGAATATACAACTTTTAAAACCGTCGTGTTTAGTGTACGTGCTATACAAAATGTTTGCAATCGACAGAAGTGAAGTACTTACGAACAGACACCAGGAACCGACCTATTTCGTAAGTTGAGTCCCGGTATTTTGATTTTGAAAATGTTCCACAACATTTACAGTGCGGATTTCTCGCCACACCGGGGTGCTGTACTCGTAACGAAATTGCCATGTTTTGTTTACATTACCAAACCCTAATTGGCCGTGTTCGGTGGTATTGTGGGGTTTTTAACACGTTAATATTTATGCGGGCCAACCCAAAAACCTCTGGATAATATTGGGCGCGACAGCCTCCTACTACACTTGAGACCTTCTTTACCAGTGGCAAAATATAGTAATAGTTTTTTACCCTTTAAACTGACCTTTATACAAGGCATGTTTGCAATAACCACAACACAAGCAGTCAAAATGTTAGCATTTTGACTTGTGGTTATTGCAAACATGATGCCTTGTATAAAGGTGTCAGTTTTTGTACCAGTTGAAAGGGTAAAAACTTACTATAGCCCCCTACTACTAGTTTTTTTTTTAAACCACCCACTTAATTCCCTTCTGAAAGAAACGGAACACCCCTCGCCGCTTTCGGGTTCCGCACGCAGTCTTAAATATCGCGGTTTTGTTTTTTTGTTGATGACGAACACACCAGCCCCTGCCGGACCACGTGTGCTGCGTCTACCGCCCGGTGTGCACGCAAGTTGCCTCGCTAGGCGCCAAAGTGCTGATAGTGCAGGTAGGCTCCCTTGATGCGACTACTGCATTGTGAGCACTTGCAGCGCCTGGCAGGTCACCAACCCCGACATCACTCCGTCCCCACCACGGCAGAGGAGAGGGTGGAGGGTTGTTACACTCTGGCCTGACAGCAGCGACGACGGGATAACGCTGCGAAGAACCGCGAGCGACCCTTTGAGTCGATGGCTCTTCGAGATGTTGAAAGAGCTGCGTTTTTATTGTTTATTAGTCGTGAAATCGGTATGAGGTTGACACGTCCCGTCCTTGCTAACACCTGCTGTCGACTAAGAAGGTACCAGGGCTCCCTCTACTTATGAACATTCGACCTGCGAACTTTCAGAGATGTGAACAAACCCTTGTCCGTATGTCCAGTTGCCTGTTCAGGCTGAGTCGTAATTTCCACTGCCGCGCAATAGGTGGTGGTGGTGGTGGCATCTACATCTGCAGAACGCGAACCAGTGGCACCTACATGAGATTATACAACTTTTAAAGCCGTAACCCGCGTTCAGTGTGCACGCCGTACAACATGTTAGGAATCGATAGGAGTAAAGTTGGACTTGCGAACAGACGTAGAACCTAATTTGTTCGTAAGCAGACGAGCCCGTGTGTTTTATATATGGTTTGTAACATTCTTATCTGCCCGGCATCTGTGAAAGAGCTTCATAGCTCATCGGATTCCTCCAGTATAAATACATTCTGATTTTGTATATATTTGCACTGTTACGAAAGTATATAAATTGACTTACGATGAAAGCCCTGTTATGTGAAATCTCAACTTCGGGGTTTTCTTTCACGGCGGCGGTGGTGTTATTAGGAAGAAGTTGGTGATTTTAAATAAGTCTGCTTGCGTGTACTACATGCAGACTCGTGAACGCTATTTTGTAGGGGTGGGCGTATATTTTTAGAATCGAGTTAATAGCCTGCTCGGGTTCTACACGTAGAATTTTTTTATAAAAAAAAGCAACGCATTTAATCGCAGAACGTGCTCAATGCGTCCTCCATTTCTGGATTATCTGGACACGTTCTTCCAAACTCGGACATCTTGAGCCTACGGAAACAACTAAATATGAATTGGTTATTGTCCCCCGCTATGAATCGAGGCTTACGGGAGACACCCCACCCTGTAAGTCGTCTTGCCCTGCAAGGGGGAGAGATGTTGGTTCTAGCTCTGCGATAAGGCAAACCTGCGTCTCCAGAGCCTCGTGCCCGACTCTTTTTTTCAAGGACCGCTGCTTGGTGACTTGGTAAAGGAGACTGAAGTATCGTAGTCCCACCACACGTGTTGCGGCTCTTGAAATATTTAGTTTTTGTTTTGACCGAATTCGCAAAAACAGCTCCTGTTGCCAGACCGTCCTGGGTTAAGCTAAGCGTAGGAGGGGTGGCGATGGGCTCCAGAAGCGTAAACAACAAAGCGGTGTGCGGTGGTGTTGGGGGGGGTAGTAATTTTTTTTAAAGGGTCGTACATTTTAATTTTAAGACTATTTGAAACGTTGAACGAAGCAACCAAAAAATATCTGGGCGTGGCTAGACCCCCTCGCGCGCACATCGGTAACGAAAGTTGGGCACAAGCCAAAGGTCGCAACCGGGTACCCGATACCCGTACCCGGCCGGGTACGGGTACCCGTTTGCGACCCTGGTGTGGCCGAGTACGGGTAGACCGTGAGTCACTGAGTAACTGTCACTCATT
>JAAXLI020001378.1:20105-39504 GCA_014621495.2 Entosphenus tridentatus | reverse complement strand
CCCCCATCACGCGTCACCCCCCCATCACGCGTCACACACCCCGCGTCACCCCCCCCACCCCGCGTCACCCCCCCACCCCGCGCACCCACTCCGCGTCACACCCCCCATCACTCTCCCTCCCACCGCGTCACCCCCCACCCTGCTACAAGAGGCACCTCCCTCTCCCCGCCACCCCCCGCGTGCCCCCACCAGTGAAGAGCTGCTTGTAGATGTCGCTCCACGGTTCCGCTACGTCGACAGCAGCAGCAGCCAGCGCCTCCATGTCCAGCTCCACGTCCTCCTCCAGCTGGCGGGAGGGGGGTGTGGGGGGGGTGTGTGTGGGGGGGTGTGGGGGTGGTAAGGGGGGTGTGGGGGGGGTTGCCGAGGGGGGGCGCGAGGGGGCGACACGTGACACCACGGGACGGCCCGTGACACGCAAGCCCCGAGGTGCGTGAATGTTGGTGTCTCATTGTCCTTCGTGTCAACACCGGTGATAGCGATAATTATCTGAACAAACGGCCCTGGTCCTCCCCTAGGTGGACTCAGCCTCAAATGAGTATCAGGAGACAAAAGGCGGTCGGGAGTGGTGCTGGCCACCTACCCCCCGTCATGTGCCGTTCCAGCCTTCCAAGGCACTGCTGCTGCTACTTGCTAACAGCCACGGCCGTAATTATAACAGATATTGGTGGGGACACATCCTCCCCAATATTCAAATATGCTCAAAATGTCCCCGCCCCAATATATTACTAGAAAAATAATTGCTATGCTATGTAAATAAAAACAACAATTGACTAAACCTTGGCCACAATATCTGGACTTGTCTTCGTTTTAATTTCATGATTGTGGTTATGGTTGTACTTTACTAATCCCTAATCTCTGTAAAAACAGAGCAATGTAATACAATACACTATTATACATTATTGTAAAAAAAAAATGAAAAGTCCTTCCCATGTGTTAGTGAATTTTTAAATATTTTAGGCAGGAAATTAGTTTTCAAATTTAGATATTTTTCTGGGTTGGGACCCCCAGACACACCGGCAAGATTTGGTCCCCCCCAATGTTGACTCCATGGCTACGGCCTTGCTAACAGCACTTGCCCCTACGGTCTATGAAGGCTACACAGTGGGGGGGAAATCTTCGTCTTTGTGTTGTGTGTCTATGGGGAGTGGCGGTGCAGCAGTTAGCGCGCCAAGCCACTCAACCCGGCGGCCCAAAGTGAAATTTTCGCTCACGTCTACCGACACCTAGGTTGACTCAGCCTCAAATTATGAATTGGTGTGGTGAGAATCGCCAATGGGGATACAAAGGAGGCCGGGAGCAGTCCTGGCCGCACCACGCCCCTCGTGTGCGCCAGTGCCGGCCTTCGTAGGCGCTGCTGCTACTCGCTCACAGCCCTTGCCCCAACGGCCTACCTGGGGAACCTTGGTCTGTGCAAGAAGCGGGAGGGGGGCTATGCAAGATGCGACCGTGGGCCGCCCTCCTTTCTCCCAACTCACTGTGACGACTCAAGTGGCTACGGCGGAGGGATGTGTAACTCCGCATGCACAGTGATTTACGCAGGCTCTAACTACGCAGATGTTAGTTCAGTTGCGCCGTGGATTGGAGTTCAGAGGGAGATGGCTCTCAACGCGGTCAACGGTATTCATAATAATACACGAAGTTGAAGGTGACAATTCTCACAATCAACGTGTCCTGCATCTTGCTGTCATGCGCACGTCAGCCGGCAACAACATCCTGGTGCTGCTGTTCAGGAAGAAGCGGTGGCGGCGGCAGCGGCGGCAGCAGCGGCTGCTGCATTTTCACACCGTGTTCTGATTTTTCAATGCTTTTTTTTGGCGTTTACAGATAACTGTTGGAATTTATATTCTTGGTTCTTTCGGTAAAGTCACGTAGAAGGCAAATAATAAAATAATAAAATATAAGACAATACAATTCTCACGACGTTTCGACTGCAACACAAGCAATCATCCCTTCTACGTGATTTTACCGAAAGAACCAAGAATATAAATCCCTGCAGTCACGAAAGCTTTAAATAAAAATGTTGGAATTTATTTTTGTCTTCACATTGGTTGTTACTTGTCGATTATATCTGCTTCATATGGGGGGCTCCACACGCCCCTTGTGGCCGACGGGGCATACCTATGGGGCAAAGACACCCACCCCCACCAGTGGCGCCCCTGCGTGCGAGTGAGCGAGCGAGCGAGCGAGTGAGCCATCGAGTGAGCGATCGAGCGATCGAGTGCATGAGCGAGCGATCGAGGTCCACGCACCTCCATGTCCCTCTTGAGCGCGCGGAAAATGTCGTTGAGTTCGTTGAGATCCATCTCCTCCTCCAGATCGAAGTTCCCCATCTCTACATAGAGAGACACAGATGCACCCGGGTAGCCTTTAACACAGACTGTTGGGGCAGTGCTGTTTACGTGCACACACACACAACAGCAGCAACCACCTATCACCAAGTGGCAGTGACAGAGGTTCAGATGGTACCGCTCCAGCTCCTTACAGCGGAGTGGCAGCCTCTCATCCTGTGAGCGAGCATTCAAACATTCCACGTGGCCACCCGCAGTAGTTTCCTGTTTATACATCGCACCAGATTCTCATTTGAGGCTGAGTCAACCTACGGGAGGCCCAGGATCGGTTCAGATAATCGTTACTGGTGTTGGCAGCTGTGAGCGGGAATTGAACTTGGGTCGCTGGGTTCGTAGAGCAGCATGCTAACCGCTGCGCCACCGCTCCCCATCTGGACACTGAGTGAAATCCTGGTACCACATCTGTGTGAGTCTATGGGTCTCTGTGTGATGCTAGGGTCTCTGTGTCAGTCTCTGGGTCTCTGCGTGAGTCTATGGGTCTCCGTGTGAGTTTATGGGTCTCTGTGTGAGTTTATGGTTCTCTGCGTGAGTCTATGGATCTCCGTGTGAGTCTCTGGGTCTCTGTGTGGGTCTATGCGTGTCTGTGTGAGTATCTGGGTCTCCGTGTGAGTCGACAGCCAGGCCACGTGTCTGTCCTGAGGCCCATCACCACCGTCAGGCTCGAGATGCAAATCACCGGGGTCTCGGAATCCCCAGAGGAAGTTTCATGTGGAGGCAGCTGTAGTGGTCACATGGGGGGGGAGGGGGGGACGAGGGGATGTACGGGTGTAGCACGTGACCCCACGGACAACACAGCACCACCACCGCTACTACAAAGACAAAGATCCCCCGTGTAATCTTTACAGATTGTTGGGGCAAGTGCTGTTAGCGAGCACCTATGAAGGCCGGCACGGCACACGAGGGGGTGGGTGGCCAACACCACTCCCGACCGCCTTTGTCTCCCCACCGGCGATGTTTACACATCGCACCAGGTACTCATTTGAGGCTGAGTCTACCTAGGGGAGTCCCAGGGACGGTTCAGATAATCCCTATTACTGGTGTTGGCCGTGAGCGGGAATCGAACCCGGGTCGCCAGGTTCGTAGTACAGTGCTCATCGCTACACTACCGCTCCCCACACTACACCACCACTACCACAACCATCACCCCTAACGCCACTACCACAACCATCACCACAACCATCACCATGCCACCACGACCACAACCATCACCCCTAAGGCCACTACCACAACCATCACAGCCACTACCACAACCACCACTACCACAACCATCACCACTACCACCACTACCACAACCATCCCCCCTAACGCCACTACCACAACCATCACAGCCACCACCACAACAACCGCCATTCGCCACTAAGTGGCGGTGACGTCACCAAGACGCTTGTGCCAGGCCAAGTGCACCTTGAGGCCACGTGAAGTGTCGAACGCCCGCTGCCAGGAGGTCACGGGGCAGACCCAGCAGGTGCCACGGGTCGACTGACCGAGATGACCGAGATGACTGGCTGATGCACCACCTGTGCCCCCTACTGTACCAACTTGCTGTGCTTTAGCCACCCGGCGCTCTGCGCGTTGTTGTGAGCGTCGCTCCTCCGCCCTCCGTTGTTGTTGGAGGGCGACTGCCTCCAACTGCCCAGCAGCGTCCTTCACGAGCCTACCACAACCATCACCACTACCACAACCATCACCACTACCACCACTACCACCACTACCACAACCATCACCACTACCACCACTACCACAACCATCACAGCCACCACTACCCCGAACAGCTCATCTCAGGTAACACTGTACAGTAGTTACCCCTGTGTGTGTGTGTGTGGTTACCTTGTGTGTGTGTGGTTACCCTGTGTGTGTGTGGTTACCCTGTGTGTGTGGTTACCTCTGTGTGTGGTTACCCCTGTGTGTGGTTACCCCTGTGTGTGTGGTTACCCTGTGTGTGGTTACCCCTGTGTGTGTGTGTGTGGTTACCCCTGTGTGTGTGGTTAGCCTGTGTGTGGTTACCCCTGTGTGTGTGGTTACCCCTGTGTGTGTGTGGTTACCCCTGTGTGTGTGTGTGGTTACCCCTGTGTGTGTGTGTGTGGTTACCCCTGTGTGTGTGTGTGGTTACCCCTGTGTGTGTGTGGTTACCCCAGTCGTCCACTCCCAGGTGGTTGGGGGCTAAGAACGACTCCATGGCTGGGGCCGCGCCGCGCGGACGCGGCCAGTCCAGAGGGCGACGAGGAGCAGAGGGCGAGTGAATGAGTGACGAGGCGAGCGAGTGAATGAGTGAGTGAAGGAGGGAGACGGCGAGTGAATGAGTGAAGGAGGGAGGCGAGCGAGTGAATGACTGAAGGAGGGAGGCGAGCGAGTGAATGAGGCAGCGCTAGGGACACGTCAGTGCCGTGCAGCCACCGCTTCCGGGTCGTGACGTCACGCGGTCAAGCCGGAAATAGAGCGTGAGCACGTGACCCGCACATCAACAACCGCCATTCGCCACTGGCGGTGACGTCACCACGACGCTTGTGCCAGGCCATGTGCACCTTGAGGCCGCCACGTGAAGTGTCGAACGCCCGCTGGCAGGAGGTCACGGGGCAGACCCAGCAGGTGCCACGGGTCGACTGACTGAGATGACCGAGATGACTGGCTGATGCACCACCTGTGCCCCCTACTGTGTCAACTTGCTGTGCTTTAGCCACCCGGCGCTCCGCTCGTTGTGAGCGTCGCTCCTCCGCCCTCCGTTGTTGTTGGAGGGCGACTGCCTCCAACTGCCCAGTAGCGTCCTTCACGAGCCTCCTCCACAGAGGCCGATCTTGACACCGCTGGTACCAGTCATCGGCAAGTCCACTCAGCTCCACGTCCTCCTGTACCACATCCCTCCATCTCTTCTCTAGCCCGTGCCGCGCCCGTTTAACCCCCTCGATCCATCCGAACAAAAGCTGTTTAGGCATGCAGTGGCTGGGCATGCGGGCTACATGACCCAGCCAACGCAGACTTGCCTGCTGAAGGAGCTCACTGATGGGTCTTTGTCCAGATCTTTCAAGGATTTGTGAGCTCCTCACAATACAGCCTGATTAAACCCAGGATGGATCGTAGGCAGGCCAGCCTAAATGTTTCCAACTGGCGAAGATGCTCCATTAGGGGTGTCCACGTTTCGCAAGCGTAGAGAAGGGAGGGAATGACCGTGGCCGAGAAGACCTGAAGCTTCGTGCGGAGCGACAGATAGGTCGCTTCCACACAGCGTTACGCAACCGATGAAAAGATATTGCCGCTCGACTGATTCGGAGTGAGACTTCTGCTGTTAAGCTGGAGCCAGGTATGGGAAACTCTCCACTCTCTCCACTACTGCCCCATCACCGATTGGGAGTTGTGGGGGTGGAGTGTCCGATGGTACAAAATACACAGGCAGGTGCTTAGTCTTGGTGGGGCTGATGGTAAGGCCCCAACCTCTTAGTGGCACGCTCCAGTCTCAGCAGCAGCGTCGCCAACTCCTCCTCTGAATGAGCAGCTATTACCAAATCATCGGCATATATAACGTGGTTGACCAATAGGGAGCCATCCCTTGATCGCACCCGGGCATCGATCAGCCTCCCATTATATCTACACTGGTACACACATATACATACACACACACAAAGACAAAGATCCCTTGTGTAGCGAGCCCCTATGAAGGTCGGCATGGCACACGAGGGTGTGGGTGGCCAGCACTACGCCCGGCCGCCTTTGTCTCCCTAGTGGCAATGTTTACTACACACTGCACCAGGTACGCATTTGAGGCTGAGTCGACCTAGGGGAGGCCCAGGACCGGTTCAAATAATCGTCACCAGTTGGCCGTGAACAACAACACATACACAGCACCAGATACACAACAACACAACACATACACAACAACACACACCAACACATACACAGCAACAACACATACTCTTTGGTTCTTTCGGTAAAGTCACATAAGTATAAAATATAATTAATCAATCACAACAACACACCAACAGATACACAACAACAACACACACCAACACATACACAACAACAACAACAACAACCGCCATTCGCCACTAAGTGGCGGTGACGTCACCACGACGCTTGTGCCAGGCCAAGTGCACCTTGAGGCCACGTGAAGTGTCGAACGCCCGCTGGCAGGAGGTCACGGGGCAGACCCAGCAGGTGCCACGGGTCGACTGACCGAGATGACCGAGATGACTGGCCGATGCACCACCTTTGCCCCCTACTGTACCAACTTGCTGTGCTTTAGCCACCCGGCGCTCCGCTCGTTGTTGTGAGCGTCGCTCCTCCGCCCTCCGTTGTTGTTGGAGGGCGACTGCCTCCAACTGCCCAGTAGCGTCCTTCACGAGCCTCCTCCACTGAGGCCGATCTTGACACCGCTGGTACCAGTCATCGGCAAGTCCACTCAGCTCTACGTCCTCCTGTACCACATCACTCCATCTCTTCTCTAGCCCGTGCCGCGCCCGACAACAACACACCAACACATACACAACAACGACACACAACAACAGATACACAACAACGACGCACACCAACAGATCTATCCTGTCTGTGCCCCAATCGTCAGATCCAACTTACCACCAGGTGGTGATCAGTTGACAGCTCTTCCCCTCGCTGCACCTGAGTGTCCAGAACATGCGGCCTTAGGTCCGATGATACAACTATCAAGTCAATTATTGACCTTTGGCCCAAGGTTCTCTGGTACCAAGTACACTTATGAGCATCCTTGTGTTCGAACATGGTGTTTGTTATTGACATTCCAAGACTCGCGCATAATTCCAATAATATCTCACCATTCGGGTTCAGATCAGGGGGGGGGGCATTCCTCCCAATCACGCATCTCCATGTATCTCCATCATTTCCCACGTGAGCATTGAAGTCACCCAGTAAAACTATGGAGTCGGTAGGCAGCAATCTTTCGAGAACCGCACCCGTCCCCAAGAAGGCCAAATACTCTGAACTGCTGTTTGGTGAAGACCCGATGTCTCATTGAGGCAACCCTCTCATCCACTGGCACAAACTCCAACTGAACAGCGCCAAGCCAGGTGCTTATGAGTATCCCCACACCTGTCAGGGTTATTCTGGAATAGGAGAGAGACCACCCCAATAGAGAAGGTTGGTTCCAGTGTGTAGGTGAGGTTTGCCAAAAGGAGAGCCTACCAGGAGTACAAGACGCCAGGTGACGTAGCTCTGAATATCATTGGAACTCACAAACCTCACCACCACGATAAGGTTACGATCCTTCGGTGTGGCCAGCACTAATCTTCTGCTTCAAAATATTTTTTTAAGGAACATTTATAATGTTAAGGGAGGAAACAACGTGTTTCCAAATTGTTGGTGCTGCATTGGCAAAGGCTTTGTGTCACCTATTCCAATTCTTGTTCTTGGGATAGGTAAAAGGCAATTAGAGGCATGCCTTAGGTTTCTTAGATTTGATAATGGGGTTAATGAATTAGCTAAGTATAGCGCATATTTGACAATAAGCACTTTATGGATGAACAGTGCCCAATGTAGATGCCTTCAAGTGATGAGAGATTGGATTTTAAGTAGAGGTCACAAGTAGAGGTCTGTTTCGTGATTCATTAGGAGCTTATCTGTAAGCAGCATAACCGTAGTCAAACAGTAGTAGAAAGATAGCTTCAATAATTTGCAGGTGTAATCGAATGGGGAATGCAAAGTTTTAGTTTCGGTATAAAAATCAAATGTTTTATTTGATGTTCTTTAAGATGCAATCAATATGGGGTGGAATGTACGTTTTTAATATATTAGTAAACCCAAGTATTGGAAGCACTCTGTTTGTTCAATTATGGTGTTTCTGATATCAGTAATAGGTGAAGAGAATGAAACCGGATTTTTGTTTGAGGAAACGACCATGATTTTCGTATTTTTAAAGGATTTAGGAGCAATTTTAGTGGTGACAGTTGATGGTGAATTAAAATTTAAATTGTGTTGGAGATTCTGTTTGACTCCGTGAAAAGATTTACCTGATACTAATGTAGTGGGCTCAAACAGAGATTCAGACGTATTCTTGCAGGCAACACATGTGTAGGGGTGTTACGGGAGGGAAACGGACAAGCACACAGGGGTGTCCACATCCACGTCCGCAAACGGTTACCACCCTGGGGGGCTGAGGGGGGATGCTGGGATCCCACACAGCCCCACCCCTCGATGGTAAATTGGTATAAAAGGCGGGGAGCAAGAGGGCTCGTGGTTCAGTGTTGGGAAGCTAACGAGTGAAGAACCAGTGAAGACTGAAGACCGGGCAGATAGGCCCTGGAACTCCTCTGACTCGCCGTCCTTCTCAGGACCGAGCAGAGCAAGCCAGTGGCGCGGCCCCAGAGCCTCAGAGCCGATGTTCTTCTAAGAGCCGGGTCTGTCTGGCTGGGTGTCGTGACCTGTGCCTTGACCAGGGCCGGGTCAGATAGCCTCCCCTAGCACCCTTAGCGGAGGACCTGGGAGCAGACCAGTTAGGCAGATAGCCTAGGGGTGTATCCCAGTCCAGTACGGGTGAAGGGGCCGTTACCCCTTCAAGTGTTGTATACGTTGCCCTGTGCCGAGTGTAAAGTTAAAATAAATAGTGTGCCTCGACTACACCGTCTCTGTCGCCTGTGAACCCACTACACATGTATTATTACCAACACAAAGGGGTAACTGCCCCTTAGCCATATAACAAGCTATGGTGGTGGACCACCAGGTTAACTGCACTAATTACACTGTCACTGGCCACAACGGACCGGACCTCAGCTTGGGTCCAGGTCCACGTGTTGGAGACTTCTGCAGAATGTAGAACGCCGATGAAAGTTTATTTTGGATAACAATGCCAGTTCCACTGGGGGACCCGGCTTATATCCCTGTTGCGGGGCTCGCTCCGTCCTTGGCTACGACCCCCTTCTGGAATCCTCGAGGAGGATCTCCACCTGGACACGTGATCACCCCAGCCCCACTTTGGGGGTCCCATGGTAGACACCTCCGGTCACGTGTCCTCTGGGGTCAACCAGAGTGCCATGGCCCCTTGCAACCCCGTTCCGTGGCCGGCACTCTCGCACCCAATCCTGTAGGGGCTGGCACTGCACGCAGAGCGTGGTGCCCTCCATCACTCCCAGTCAGTGTTCCTTGAGCCCTACTAGGGCCGGTACTGCATCCACATTTAGTGGTGTCCGCGATGTCAATATAATGCACGCCGTGCCTCTCCCAGGCCGGCTTCACACAGTGACATCCAGAGATGTCACTACACTAGTGTAAAGGAGAGCCGACACAAGGTTGCAGGGGATTCGTCTTTTATTCTTCCCCCAGTCCAAACTCGTCCCCAGCCTTCTCTGCCCCCTTTAACCGCGGCAGCTCCCTCTGTCGGAGGCCCTCTCGTTGCGTTCCCTGGTTTGGTGGTGCCGGTGTCGCCTTGTCCGGTGCTGCCATCTCTCCAGGCTTACGACCCCCAGTCGTGCCACCTCTCCATCGGGGCCTCACATGGGGCGCTGTAGGTGACAAGGGAACATAGGACACTGAACCCCCTGCAGGTCGGTGAGTGGTGGCCAGCGACCTTGGCCCGGGTAGGGGTGATCATGATGGCGGTGATGATGGCGGTGACGATGGCGATGACGATGGTGGTGATGGAGGTGGAGAGTTGTTTGGCTTAAGGCGGGTGGGGTGCATAAACCATCGTCGCTTGCCTAGTTGGACCTGGACGCACTGAGGTTGGAGTGCTTTAACGACCTATGGTGCGGTTAAGCCGCTCCATCATCCCATCAGTCTGGGGATGATATGGAGATGTTCGAACCTTTTTAGTGCCCAGGCTAGAGCAGACGTCCTTTAGTAACCACTCGGAGAAATTCCTGCCTTGATCTGTGAGAAACCGCTCCAGTGCCCCCTTATCAAGAATATAGCCCCGCATGAAGGCATCGGCAATGGGTTGTGCCGTTCTTAAATACAAGTTAAGGGGAGGGGGGAGGGGCTTATCTAAATGTGGTAGTCAGGGACTGGAACGGTGGGGGGGGGGGCTAGAAGGGAGCGTACAATTGGAGAACCTCAATCGGGGTTATGGCCAATGTTGGCTGCCAAATCCAAAATAGCAGTACTGTTAAATGCTCTTGTCTCTTGGATTTCTCCTCACTTGATACAGTAAATTTAGCTGTGACGGTCCCACCTGAAGACGGAGACTTGTGTTGCCTCCAAAACGTCGTGATTTAATTGAGTTATTTTCATTTATTATTATTTTATACCTACGCGACTTTACCGAAAAAACCTAAGAGTATGAATCCTTACAGTCACGAAAGCTTCAAATCTCGAATGTGGGTCTAGTGGTTGAAGTACCGTATTGTCCCGCATATAACCCGCGGGATATACCACTTTTTACAAACAAAACAAGACCCTGCGGGGTAGATGGAGGTGCGGGCTATCCCAAAAATATTTTACACGTGTGACATGTCATAACTCGTTAAATGTTTTCTTGGTAAGACTATCCACTATGCAACACTTACCTTTGACTAAAGCACTGCTGAATAAACCACTCGCACTAAAATTGCACATTTTAAATGAATTGTTTATAGAATTAAACGACAATGTTTGAAGTGCGCGCACTGTTTACCGGCGATGGGAGAGCTGGGGGGAGAGGCGACGGCGCTACCGTAGTGCCGCTATTATCTGAGCAGTGCGCAATCTACCAGTGCTAAAACTGTACTTACGTATCTAACACGTTCCTTCGGAGTGGGCAGGTAGGAACTTGGTTGGACAGCGCATTTGTGCACGACAGAAAGCTCGCAGTCACGTGACGCACTTCAACCAATCCGGGAGCGTACATGTTTGGGAGGGGCTATGCACGACAGACAAATAATCCCTGGTGGGCAGTGTGGAACCTACCTGTACCAGTTATGTGTTACTTATTTATTGGATATTTACTTTTGTTACCTATTTACTGTTTTAAGTTCACTCGTTTCCGGTTAGTTTGTTTTCTTTGTGCACGTTATGATTTTAATGTTAACAATTGATAGTGGAATGTATTACAAATGTAAACTTCGTATTAATATGATGGAATTAAGCAGCGGTAACGACGTTAAATATATTAATGCATGCGGGGTATATGGAGGTGCAGGCTATCTGAATTTTTTTACACAAAACGCTATTTTTGAGGGGTATATGTGTCTGCGGGTTATATGTGTATGCGGGCTATATGCGGGAAAATACGATAATCACTTGATATAGATTGCACTGGTTTGTAAAGTCAAATTAAAGCATCATGTGGTAGGTTTATCCAATTCCAATTTTGGTACCCTATGATCAATAATTCACCTTTCGGAAGGGGTGATGTAATTTTATCCAAGGATCAATTTTATGTGTGCTACTTGATGAGTGTGATATATTCAAAAGTGCCCGGGTCGGATACAGCAGTAATTTGAATGCATGGTAGGTAATGTAATCGTTCACATAAACTGCCACAACTCCTCCTCTTGATTGTCTGTCTCATCGGAATATAATTATATACGCCAAATACACAACAATAACAGATGCACCACCACCACAAAACCCAACAACAGATACACAACACCAGATACACAACAATAGGATGCACCACCACCCGTGCCCCCTACTGTGCCAAATTGCTGCATTTTAGTCGCCTGGTGCTCTGCTCGTTGTTATGAGCCTCGCTCCTCTGCCCTCCGCTGTTGCTGGAGGGCGACTGCTTCCACCTGCCCAGTAGCAGCGTCCTTCACGAACCTCCTCCTCCAGAGGCTGATCTTGAAACCAATCAAACCAGTCAGTGGCTATTCCACTCAGCTCCATATCCTCCTGTACCACATCAGCTCCATCTCTTCTCCAGCCCGTGTCACTCATTCTCTCACCCACTCACCCATCAGCTCCATCTCTTCTCCAGCCCGTGTCACTCACTCACCTTCTCACCCACTCACGCATCAGTCTATCTCTTCTCCAGCCCGTGTCACTCACTCACCCTCTCACCCATCAGTCCATCTCTTCTTTAGCCCGTGTCACTCACTCACCCTCTCACCCAGTCACTCACCCAATCATCCATCATCTACATCTGTTCTCCAGCCCATGCCGTACCCATTTATCGCCCTCGATCCGGACAAACAGAAGCTGGTTTGGGCATACGGTGGGCTGGGCCTTTAACCACTCATTCACCCACCCACTGTGGGGCACTGCTGTTAATGGGCACAGGCTTTTAAAAATGGCCCAAAACGTCAAACGGCCAGCAACAAACAGCACTATCAAAGTGAGCACGGATAATAGTTGACACGTTCCTTGCATCAGCCTCCCAACCTCATTTGAGCGCCAGCACAATGCAATACATTTTGTTATTTTTATTTCAAACATCTGGTGAATATAGTGGCCTCTCGTGGCTGTAGGGTTCAACGTGAAACAGTTATGTATGTTGAACATCTCTCGCACCGTGCTGATCAGAGGCGCGGGGAAGGACATCAAAATGTATACAAAAAGCAGTTCTCATGAAATTTCGAAGTGCATAGCTCCAGTGGTTTCCTGATATTGGAAGAGCGTTCCAGACGGCCGCAGAGGCGCATCTGGAAGCACCAGGCAACGCGGTGGCCGTCTTTGTTCAATGGTTCGCTAAAAGCCGGACTTCGTGTGATGGTTTACACTCCTTGAGATTAGCGAGGTGTTGTGGTTAGTTTGTTACAATCACTTTGTGTGTAGTGAGTGCAACCGGCGCCAATGCAGCTCGTTGAGCATTGGACGGACACGGTCAGATGTTGTAGCAGTACCCCATCATGACACGTGCCAGGCAATGTTGTATACGCTGCAGCTTGCCAGACGTCCCGTAGAGTAGCGAGTTGCAATAATAGAGCCTTGTCTACAATACGATGCTACACGCCACCGCGTTGGCCGTCACGACTCAATAGTGGTGGAATGTGTCGTGGAGCCCTGATATGAACATTTGAGGACCTGACGAAATTTTGCATGCGGTGATCAAATTACATATTTTGATTGAGTATGGTGCTGAGGCTCTTTAGATGTGGAGGAAACTGAGTCCTGGAGTCCGTGAGCGCCACACCTGATCCTCCCACTAATGTTTTCGCCTAAGCTCGAGTGCCGACCAGCGGAAACCTCCTTACTTTCCTAGATTCAGCAGCGTCTCGTTTCGTGCAAACCACACGCGTGCACCGCGGTTACCGAGGTTCTCCATAACCAACTTTGACTTGACTGTGGTGTACAGTCGTGCGTTATCACCACGTCCGTGGAACGTGATGTCACGTGATGAGACGTCGGCGATCGGAGAGAGACGTTTGTTCAAAATAGGAAGGGCCCGAGGATGGACCACTATGGTACGCCGGCTCGGTACGGCACAGGCGATGACTGTTCGTCGCCCGGCTTGAAGAACTGCGATCAACCGTATTGAGTAGCTACAACTCAATCCACCCCAGTGCCGTACCCGATACACTGAACCTTAGCCGCCCGATGAGTACCTCATGGTCGATGGTGTAGAAGGCGGCTGAGAGATTAAGGCCAATCAACGCTGTGGCGTGCTAGTCATCCGTAATGTTGTAGAGGTCATCGGTGATCTTGTAGAGTTCATCGGTGATCTTGTAGAGGTCATCGGTGATCTTGTAGAGGTCATCAGTGATCTTATAGAGGTCATCAGTGATCTTGTAGAGGTCATCGGTGCTGTGGCACCTCTGGTACGCTGACTGCAATGGGGTTGAATCTGCCCGTCGCAGCGATGTGGGGACAGAGCGACCGCTTGAGACGCAGGCACTCTGTGACCTCTGATGTCGTACTCAGATTTGAGATGGGGGACGACAGTTTGCGGGGTCTCTCTATATATATTTATGCTAGCGGAAAGTACCCGGCGTTGCCCGGGTCTTAAAAATATTTCAAAACTACTCTTAAAAATCTAACAGCAGTGCGTACTGACTGTGGTGGTACCTATGATTACAGCAGTGCATACCGACTGTGGTGGTACCTGCTCTGATTACAGCAGTACATACTATGGTAGTACCTGCTATCACTACAGTAGTACATGCTGACTCTATAGCAGTATTTATCGACTGCATAGCACAAAGTACTCAGCTGACAGTGTGGCGTGGTGAGGTCTAGTCCCGTGCAGAGCCTCCGGCCTCGCCTAGATTGTCCGGCCGGCCGAGGTGGCACCTTGGCAAGCTGGGGCTGGGCTGCTACCCCTGCCCCCCCTGCAGCCACGATCTCCCCGGCCGCTCTGCAGTAATATCTACGACCTATAGTGGTAGCATCTAGCGACTGTATATGTGTAACTGCACGCATCGGGGTGGGGGGGACATTACACAGTGAAGAATTTATGTCAGCGTTTAGTGTATTTTTATAGCATTTTTAACGCAAAAGAAAATGTCCCCCTCACTCCCACCGAAGGCGTGCGACTTGGCATGGGCCGTTCCCTTCACCAAAGGTGCGTGAGTTGGTACGGTCGTGCAGGCGTTATAAATAAATAAATAAAATCGCACAAAAATCTCACAAACTCGCTAATTAAACTAATTAAAAGTTCATGGATGTGAAAAAGGAATAGCGCTTGCTCACCGCGGGGCTCATGGCGTGGTACCTGGCTATTTTTCCTTTACATTAACCCCACCGTTGGAGAGCCAGGCGCGCGACCACACACGCGACCACACACAAACCCACATACAAACCCACACACAAAAACCCACAAACCCCGCCACAATTTTTTTCTTTTATTTTTATATATAGATTGACTCAGGGCAACTTTTTTTGGGAGCGGTGCTACCTGCTCTATTTCGACACCGGTCTGGTGGAAGCAAACGCCTCGTTCAACTAAAGATGTTGCCGCGTGGACAATTGGCAGCGGAGGGCCAACGTCTGAGCACGATTACAGAATGGACAGCGCGGATGCAGTCGAGTTGCGGCGTCTTCATTTGGCAGCCGTGGCGATGAACATCCACGCAACGCCTCCTGCCACCGACGTCGACGATGCCAGGCTCTCGAGTGTTTTTTTTCATCGAGCCCCAGGTTGATAAAAACTCAAGAGGGCAGGCCGGGAAAACGCCGTTACCTCCGTCAAGTGAGAAACCGCCACCTCGATCTTCACTCTTTAAATTGGTGAAGAACGTCACGAGAGCCGTGCACTGACCCCGGGTTGACCGGTTGATGGGCGGTCGCAGTGCAGCGGAATCCTTCGCGACGCGCCACGCAGGCACGGAGGGGTCGCGAGCTGATTAATTCACGTTTTAGTCACGTTATTATTTTTTACACAAATTGCGCCTCCAGTGATGCAGGGTGACCGTGACACGAGGAATATCTGTGAGTCACTCGTAGGTCTATATGCGAGTCTGTGGGTCTCTGTGTGATTCTATGGGTCTCTGAATGGGTCTACATGTCTCTGGGTGCGTCTATGGGTATGGAACAACAACCTCTGAGGCACCCAGTGACCTTGCACCTGAATTAGCTCCCCAGCGAGCGGAGCGAAATGTCGGACATCATGCCAAACTACACGCCGGAAAGATACGTGCTAACCACACGCAAGCGACATGCGGGTCATGCAGCATAAAAACCGTAGCGCCACCAAGCTTCGCTTGAAAAACACATGGCGCTGTGTTGTGAGAAGGTAAGGGCGAGGGGGGGCTCTAGCAGGTGGAGTGGAAGACCCCCCCCACCCGGGGGGAGCCCCCCCCGTGCCCCCCCGTCGCGGCGGCGGTGGCACCGCCGACGATGAGGCGGTTGTACTCGTCCACGGCTCGCTCCGTGGGCAGCACAAGCAGCGAAACCCCGCGGGCGCGGACAAAGTCCTGGGTGGCGCGGGGCACCTGCACGGACCCACGGTGAGCACGCTACAACTACTACTCCTGACTACTACTAACTACTACTAATAACTACTACTGCTAACTACTTATTTTAACTAGCATGAGCAGCGAAACCCCGTGGGCATGGACAAAGTCCTGGGTGGCACGTGGCACCTGCACGAACCCAAGTTGAGCACGCTACAAATATTAATAACTACTACTAACTACTAGTACAGCTACTATTACTTACTACTACAAAGTACAACAGCTACTAAAACCACTACGACTACTACAGCTACGGCAACGACTCCTACTAACCACTACTACAGCTACTGCTTCTTCTGTTAACTACAACTACTACTACAGATACTACTAACTACTACTACAGCTACTGCTAACTACTACTCTTAACTGCTACTACGACTACAACAGAAACAACAACTACAACAGAAACAACTACAACAGAAACAACAACTACAACAGAAACAACAGCCATCGACGTTCTCCACTGAGTGGCGGTGACTTCACCATGGCACCTGTGCCAAACCAGGTGCACTTTGAGCCCACGTGAAGTGTGGAAGACACTCTGACAGGTCACGGGACAGACTCAGGTGCCATGGGTTAGCTGACTGAGATGACTGGCAGATGAACCACCACCTGTGCCCTCTACTGTGCCAACTTGTGTTTTATCCACCCGGCACTCCGCTCATTGTTGTGAGAATCGCTCGTCTGCCCTCCGTTGTTGCTGGAGGACAACTGCCTCCAACTGATTTAAAGCTTTCGTGACTGCAGGAATTCATCTTCTTGGTTTTTTCGGTAAAGTCACGTAGAAGGGAAGTAATAAAATAATAAAAATAATAAAACATAATAAAATAATATAATATAATATAATAATATAATATAATATAATTTTATTACTTCCCTTCTACGTGACTTTACCGAAAAAACCAAGAAGATGCCTCCAACTGCCCAATAGCGATCTTCACGAGCCTCTTCGACAAAGACCGTTCTTAACACCGCTGGTACCAGTCATCGGAAAATCCACTCAGCTCCACAACCTCCCGTACCGCATCAGTCAATCTCTTCTCTAGCCCGTGTCATGCCCATTTAGCCCCATCTATCCAGCCAAACAAAATCTGCTTGGGCATGCGGTGGTTGGGCATGCAGGCTACATGACCCAGCCAACACAGCGTCACTTACTGGAGCTCACCGATGGGACTTTCTCCAGATACTTCCAAGATCTGTGAGTTCCTCACACAATCCGGCCTGGTTAAACCCAGGATAAATCGTAGGCAGGCCAGCCTATTTATAATCGGCGAAGATGTTCCTTTAGGGGGGCATGACCCATGGCTGAGAAGAGCCGAAGCTTCATGTGGAATGACAGGCCAGGTAACTTACATACAGCATTACGCAGCCTATTAAACGATAATTCTACCCGACTGATTCTGAGTAAGACCTGTGCTGTCAAACCGGAGCTGGTCAAAAGCACACTGCCCAGGTACGTAAACCTCTCCACTCTCTCCACAACTGCCCGATCACCAATTGGGAGTTGCGGGATTGAAGTGTTTGATAACACAAAATACCCAGGCAGGTGCTTAGTTTTGGTGGGGATGATGAAAGGCCCCACCTCTTAGTGGCAAGCTCCAGGTTAAGCAGCAGCACCTCCAACTACTCAGAGTAGGCAGCAATAAGCAAATCGTTAGCATACATATATAACATTATTGATCAATAGGGAGCCATTCCGTGATCGCTCCCGGGTATCGATCGGCCTCCCAATGTATCTTTACCAGATGGAGATTCCTCCAGCACAGCCATGGAAGGCTTCTCAAACTACGTGGTCAAAGATGATGCGGAATAATGTGGGAGTCAGAGGACATCTCTGTCGCACCCTAAGATGAACAGGGAATGGCTCCGACTCCCAGCCACATGGTTTTACCCGGGCCTGCCTACCATCCTGAAGGTCCTCAATGAATATGAGCAGAGTCAGGGACTCCCAAAGCCATAGAGAACGCAGAGCCTAGGCATACTAATGGTATCATAGGCATTGACCAGGTCAATAAAGCAGAGATGTAGGTCCTGTTGAAATTCACGACGGGGTGGGTGGCCGGCACCCCGCCCAACCACCTTTGTCTCCCTAGTGGCGACATATTTACACACCGCACCAAGTACTCATGTGAGGCTGAGTTGAACTAGGGGAGGCCCAATACCAGGTCAGACATAAATCACTGGTGTTGGCTGTGAGCGGGAATAGAACTCGGGTCTCTATTCACACACACACCTCATGCGCCGTGCCGGCATTCACAGGCACTGCTACCAGCTAACAGCACTTGCCCCCAGCAAGCTGGGTGGACTACCCGGGGAACATTTGCCTATGTGTGTGTGTTGCGCTCATGGGCTGAAGAAGAGATGGAGCTGATGCGGTACAGGAAGATGTGGAACAGAGTGGACCTACCGATGACTGGTACCAGCGGTGTCAAGATCGGCCTCTATAGAGGAGGAGGACGCTCGTGAAGGACGCTACTACTTGGCAGTTGGAGGCAGTCACCCTCCAGAAACAATGAAGGGGCAGAGAAACAATGCTCACAACAACGACCGGAGCGCCTGGTGGCTAAAACACAGAAAGTTGGCACAGTAGGGGGCACAGGTGGTGCATCGGCCAGTCATCTCAGTCAGTCGACCCATGGCACCTGGGTATGTCTCGTGACCTCCTGCAAGCAGAGAGCCTTCGACACTTCACATGGCCTCGAAGTGCACTTGGCCTGGCACAGGCACCGTGGTGACGTCACCGTCACTCAGTGGCGAATGACTGTTGTTGGAATTATTGTTGAGTTTGTTGTTGTTGCGCTCACCTGCAGGGCTTGGTTCATACCGCATCCGATCACAAGGGTCTCAATGCCGGCATCCAGCACCTCCTGCAAGTCGGCCGGCTGCACGCCGGGCCGGTGCTGCAACACAGCATAGTGGGGAGTGGATGCCCCTTCGATTGCATGCAGCTGAGTGGCTTACAATGTGGATGTCTCCTCTGCAACTGGATGCAGAGGAGACATCGACTTACTTAAAAGGTGGGACGTCACTTTTCGAGTCTATGGGTCTCTGTGTGAGTCTATGGGTCTCTGTGCGAATCTATGGGTCTCTGTGTGAGTCTATGGGTCTCTGTGTGAGTCTATGAGTCTCTGTGTGACTCTATAGGTCTCTGTGTGAGTCTATGGGTCTCTGTGTGAGTCTACACATCTCTGTGTGAGTCTATGGCTCTGTGTGACTCTATACGTCTCTGTGTGAATCTATGGGTCTCTGTGTGAGTCTACAGGTCTCTGTGTGAGTCTATGGCTCTGT
>JAAXLI020001377.1:25127-42358 GCA_014621495.2 Entosphenus tridentatus | reverse complement strand
AGATGTTAACTACCTCGCCTGGTATGCAGGAGATCGTGGGTTCGATTCCGACTCTGACGCCTGCTGTACATTTGGAGTTTGCATGTCTCTCTCTCTCTGCCTGCGGTTACGTTGATTTTTCTCCAAGTCGTCCAGTTTACCCCCCCCCCCTCTACATTTAGAATGAACGTGCGTTTCGAGCGTTGCTGTAAATGTCCACGTGATAAGCCACTTCCTTGAGCTAGAGCCATGTAGCTCAGTGGGGCCTTACCTGGTAAAATAAAAAATAAAAACAGTTCATAGTTTCGTCTCATTTGTTGGCACGAATACGTTTCACGTCGGCACATGGTCGGAAGAGATCTGTAATCGAAGCAAACCCCAAACATCACGCGGTCGTCAATACCACTTCAAGGTCGCCGTCACCTGCTGCTTATAATTATCTTTTTTTGGGTCGTCATTGACTTTTGCAGAACGTACTATCATTATTTAACTTATTTTACTCTGTTTGTTACGTAATCACGTTTGCAATTAAAATGAAACATTTTGTCATCTCGGGCGAGATCGATTATTGTCATGAAGGCGATAATTACGGAGACCGAGTAACGGCGTCGTTAATTATTCACATAACGCGTTCGCCACGCAAAGTTCCTTTAAACAAACAAACAACAACCTTAAACTGTTTGAACCTTAAAAGAAACAAACCAGTCTTCACACGTCCCGGCTTTTTTTATTTCATTTTAAATATTAATATCTAACATGTTCGCATCAATCAGACACTTCAATGTAATTTCTGCACTTCGCAAGGCAGAAGTGTCTTAAATTAACACGTCGCGAGATAACAAAAAAAAAGACATTAACGTTTACTTTAAAGTACTCGGAACTAAGCAAGGAAGTATTCGTGAAAGCCCCTTGAGTATTTCCAATTACTTCTGGCAGGCATTCTGCCTAAACATATTCATCAAAAAATCCCACTTCTTGACACTCTGCTATCACCATTATTGTAAAAGCCCCAACGACACAATTTTCCCGGGCATAAAAGGACAAACTCGACTGCAGCAGCAGCAGGACGAGAATCGTGTGTATCACTTCACGTCAAAACTGAAATGTTTTAAATTTGAAAAAAAATAAAAATAAAATAAAAACTTTCATGGACCACACGGCAGTCTTGACCACTCTGGTATCCGTCAAGAAATATGCCTCCCGCTGCCACCTGTCCTATAATTTCACCCCATCGCTGTGATAGTGCCTCGGCAGGTGAGGGGTTTCGTGTAGTTTTTTTTCTCCTTCTCAACACCGCGGGGCGTCGCGGTGGCGATCAGATGCCGCTCTCCCTCGCCTAACAAGAACAAGAGCAGCGAATTTCAAGAGCCGCGCACGGCTTCCAGAGCCGTGGGTTACCGGCCCTCCTGGGCTAGTCAGCGGAGAGATGTCTTTGTACAGGAAATTTATGTCATCGTTGTTTCACTTCAACGCACCCCACATTTAATAGCGTCTGCTTTAATCACCCGAGGAGTTGGAGTGGGTGGCACCGTGGCTGGTGGACTGCACAGTAAACCCGGTGACCCAACTTCTTATCCGCGGCGATGTCCATTATCTGGCTGCGAGCCTGCACCGTCAACCAACGGCTGACATTTTCTAAACCAGCAACATCCCCCCCCCCGCCCCCCACGGAGACAAAGATCCCCCGTATAGCCTTAACGGACGGTTGGGGCAAGTGCTGTTAGTGAGCAGCACCGATGAAGGCCGGCGCACGAGGGGGCCGGTGGCCAGCACCGCATCCGACCGACCTTTGTCTCCCCAGTGGCGATGTTTTACACACTGCATCAGGTACTCATTTGAGGCTGAGTCGACCTAGGGGAGGCCCAGAACCGGTTTAGATATTCGTCACTGGTGTTGGTGGACGTGAGCGGGAATCTAACTCGGGAACCAGGTTCGTAGTGCAGCGCAGCTAACGGTTACACCACCGCTTCCCACCACCACCACAAAATAAAAAGATCTCCCATATAGCCTTAACAGACTTTTGGGGCATGTGCTGTTAGCGAGCACCGATGAAGGCTGGCACACGAGGGGGTGGGTGGCCAGCATCACGCCCGGCCGCCTTTGTCTCCCTAGTGGCGATGTTTTTACGCACCCCACCAGGTACTCATTTGAGACTGAGTAGACCTAAGGGAGGCCCAGAACCGGTTCAGATAATCGTCACTGGTGTTGGCTGTGAGCGTGAATCGAACCCGGGTCGCCAGGTTCTTAGCGCAGCGTGCTAACCGCTACACTACTGCTCCCTACTACCACCATACTCACCACCACCACCACACTCACTACCACCACCACCACACTCACCACCACCACCACACGCACACACACGGGATACATAACCCGACAAGAATCGCACACCGTGCGGTTTTTTCCTTGCTCTCTCTTCTTCTTCTGTTAAGGGCCATTCGATTTTTTTTTCCACCACGCAGGCACATGTTAGTTTGCTCTACACGCGCGCTCAACCTCGCCAAAGTCCACACATCGGTGCACTTTGGTGAGGTGACGAATCGGACGTTCCTCCCAACATGATCGCGCCCTAAGCAGGATTCGCACGGCCGCCTAGCCAGTCCCGAACGGCGCGCGATATTTTTAAAAATCGATTCGCGGCCGTGCCCCCTGTAAATCAATACCGATTGGCTTTTAAGGCTCCAGAGTCCGCCGTCGTTTGTTGGTGGTGGGCAGCCTCTCTCGATTTTGGTGCGGATGTCGTTGATTTCGGAAAACCGATGGTATGAAATGTAACATTTCGCCAAACTGATGGTTTTAAACGTTACATTTCGGGAAACCGATGGTTTACATTTTCTGGAAACCGATGGTTTGAGGTTACAAATTTCGAGAAACCGATGGTTTTACATTTTAAATGTTGGAAAACAGATGGTTAAAAAATCATTTTTGGGAAACCAATGGTGTTCAATGTAACATTTCGGGAAACCAATTTTTTTTTCTTTCGGAAAACCGATGGTCTAACATTCTTAATTTCGAGAAACCAATGGTTAAAAAAATGAATTCGCAAAAACAATGTTTTAAAGAAACATCGGAAAACCGATGGTTTAAAATTATACATTTGGGGAACCGATGGTTTTAAAATTGCGACGGGTGTTCTTTTTTATCTTTCTTGTTAATCGTCCGTAAAAGCCAGGTTCACACAGGTGTAGGGGGACCGTGACGTGCTGGGAAGAACGCATTTCGCATAATCCTCACTCACTTCTACGCGTGATCGATGCGCAGTTATTTAAATCTCGCTTTGTATTGAGCTTCAGACTGACACCGGCCACGCTTCGCAGTTACTGATCGCGTCGATCACCGATGTTTTTATTGTCCTTCCTCCCCCCACCCGCTAAATTAGCACGGTTGAATACGTACCGTGCAAAAGACATTCAACAGACATACATTCTTGGATTCTTGGATTGAACTGGCAAGGGTGATTGTAAAATCCCTCTTACCAGCTGTCGCGATGTCTCACTGCTCGATATAACGTGGCCCAGAGTTTTGTTTTATTTGTCGAAGGCATTTTTGGACGTGTGGTGGTGGTAGTGGTAGCTGCGCTGCTGCAAGTATCTGCCTGTAATCCAGCGCAGTGGAGGCAGCAGAGGTCAGCGAGGGTTGGTGAATCACCGCACAGATGGGTTGAGAATTTCCCTTCTCCGTGGGCGTTGATGAGGAACCCGGAGAAGGCACTACAGCAAATGTGGCCTAATCTCCATCTTTTACACCTGCATGGGATAGAGTGTTGCCCCGCTCCCACCCCATCGCACGCGTGAGTTTCATCTGGGTGCGCCGGTTGCAAACACTAATTAGTTTCCCAATAACAGCTTAATATACGAAAATATTGGCGGCACACCGGTGCAGCATAGTACGCAGATCCTCACAAAGCAGTCTAAAAGCACAATTTGAACCGACATTCGTCTTCCGACTGCTTCCACATCACGATAACTGATTTTGACGCACCGGCACACCGCGAAGAAATAAATTATTGTGAAAATGTAGCATTTTTTTTTCATACCGCGCACCGCTGGTGTACTGCTTATATGTATACATAGAGGACCACAGAGCTTGGGGGGGGGAAGGGAATTTGGGTGGCAAGATGGTAATTGCCTTTCTTGGTATTCAGGAGGTCATGGGTTCGATACCGACCCTGACGCCTGCTGTATATTTGTGGTTTGCATGTTCTCCCCGTGGTCACGTGGATTTTTTCCGGGACCTCCGGTTTTCCCTTTTCTACATTTATAATCAACATGACGCGCTTAGAGCATTTGGCTGCCATAAATGTCCACGTGATGATACGCCACTTCGTTGTGCTATCATTTGTGGCCAGGTCGCTTGAGAAAAAACAGCTACCTGGTAAAATAAAGTAAAGTTTTTTATAGTTTCGTTTTTTATTTGGTGCCGGCTGATCACGTGGCAGCTCCTGCCTTTCGCTCGAGGTGGCTAGCCAAATTCTGTGCACCGAATTTTTTTTTATATCGTTGTTAATATAATTATTAGTATCGTTTGACCCCCAAAAGAAATATCATCTTCGAAGGAGTCGTACGTGTGTTGCAGAAGTGTCCTTTGACTAAATTTGGACCAGGGGGGGGATCTTTGACATACACTGTGACCCGGGCCCACTGCGCCTCGATCTTTCCTGGCCGTGACCGTTATCAAGGACACAGCGTGTGGGTGGTGGTCATCAATAGATGATGAAATAAAAGTGATCCTCTTTGTCGTCAGCTGCGATGCGACCCAGCTCTGGCTCCCAACACCGGCCACGTGCACGCACACAATGACTTTCTGATGGGATGACGTGGTTCCGAAACGACATTTGTTGTTTTTTGTACGGCGCCCAGCACACAGGCACGCCAACGGACCCGTCATATCACCGTGTTGGTGTCACGATTGTCCATCAATACGGGTCTCCCTATCAAGATCCCGTATCCAGTGGTCACGTGACTCTCTAATTAAGTAAATATATATGTTAACAATGATCAAAATTGTCTATACTTATCTTAACGATCATTTATAATGTCATTCTAATCGTAACAAGCCTTCACAATGCTATGCTTTTCCTAACTTGACCATGATTCATAATACCTACGTGGCGTTCGCGGTTCATTCATCCTCGCAGTATTAATTGGGGAGGCCGCCGGGCTCGAGCAGTGATCGCCAAAAAACGCGACTTTTGCGTGGACGGGGCGTCATCGCAGGGCAACGGTCGAGCGAAGGCTGGTGCCAGTGGTTGAGACAATCGTGGAGGGCAGCAACATGAGTGTCGGGTCAACCTTGGCCTCTGTGAGCTCGCGTTGAAGATCTATCGTGGGTGATAGTGGTGGTGGGCGGTATTTGCTATGGTTGTACGGGAGAATGTGGAGCTGAGTGGGCTTGCCTGAGACTGGTATCAGCGGTTTCGAGATCGACCTCTATGGAGGAGGCTCGTGGATGACTCTACTGGTCAGTTGGAGGCAGTTGACCTCCAACAACAACGGAGGGCAGAGAAGCGACGCTCACAGATAAAAGACAGCAAGTTGGCAGAGTATGGTTACAGGTGGTGCATCTGCCAGTCATCTCAGTCAGTCAACCCATGGCACCTGCAGGGTCTGTCCCGTGACCTGTCAGTGAGCCTTCGGCACTTCACGCGGCCTCGAAGTGCATATTGCCTGGCACAGGCGCCGTGGCGAACTGCGGGTATTGGTATTGGTGGTGGTGACGTTGGTGGTATTCGCGGTGGTATTAGAGGTGGTGGTGCCGGTGGTGGTGGCGCTGGTGGTGGTGGCGGACGACCTCGTGCGAGTTTTGCGTGTGAAATTAGCCGCGCACGATAATTCGCCGTGCTACCTAAGCGCGTGAAAAACGGCGTCCTAATGCGTCCCGGAGTGTCACTTCACGTTAGGCGAGCGTGGCTAATCGTTGAACAAAATGTCAAATGCTCTTGCGAGAAGCACGCAGTGTCCTGACCCTGATGCGTGCGGTGTTTGAGAAACCATATATATTTGTAAGGAGATGCTTCGTACATTAATGAATGTACTGCAACTGCGCTAATAAAATACATCTACACTGGATCGTTAATGCTTTTCACCGTCAAAGTCAAATGTATTTCCTACTGCTCAAATGAGCCACGTTCAGAAGGTACTGGTGCTCATAAAAAAAAAACTATTTTTTATTGTATCTAGATTTGAAGCTTTCATGACTGCAGGAATCCATACTCTTTGATTCCTTCGGTAAAGTCACGTAGGTAGAAATAAAATAAAACAAATCACAACGTTTCGATCGCAACACAAGCAATCTTCATCAGGTGGAACAACCACAGATTGCTTGTGTTGCGATCTAAACGTCGTGATTTGTTTCATTTTATTTTATTTCTACCTACGTGACTTTACCGAAAGAACCAAAGAGTATTTTTATTTTACCAGGTAAGGCCCCACTGAGCTATATGGCACTTTTTCAGAAGCGACCTGGTCATCACAAATGATCGCTCAACGAAGTGGCTTATCACGTGGAAATTTATAGCAGCCAAATCCTCTGAACGCACAATGTTGATTCGAAAAGTGGAGAGAGAAACCGGAGGACCCAGAGAAAAAAATATGTGTGACCACGGGGAGAGAGAAAACATGCAAACTCAAAATGTACAGGCGTCAGGGTCGGGATCGAACCCACAACCAGGCAAGGTCGTTAACATCTCGCCACCGTGGCTGCCTGTTAACAGCCGCACACACCTACATTCCGTTTGACGAGTACCAGAATAGCGAAGGGGGCTAGTGGCGAGTCTATATATGATAACTGCCGTTGATTTCACTGCCCCCTGAAAGACGATGATGATGGGACTGAGTCAACACGCACCCCAACCAGGATTTGAACTCGGTTCCCGCCGAGCAAGTGCCCATCAGGGGCGGCCCTTCTGCAATAATGGGGATTGTCTCGACCAAGAAATCTTCACTGGGGGTGGGGGGGACTCTCAACCCTCTATTCACGAGGGTGCTTGCTACAACCTTTGGACAATTCCAATAATGAGCGGTTGGTATACGGAAGGACACCGTGGGGGATGGTGTCAGTGGGGGGGGGCGGGGGTGATGATTACAGCTTCATCCAGCAGTGGATAGATAGATCACTGTAGACGAATAATAGAATGGCTGGTCGGGGAACCATATCCCTTTGCGCAGCATGCAACTCACAGGAGTATATTGTAGGCAATCTGCCAGGACCTTGCAAGAGCGGTGTTATTTTGCACTGGTCAATAATGCACAAAACCGTGCCGGTCACATCCATGGTTCATAATCATGGCCCCTGTGTGTCAGCGGTTCCTCAGGTCGGGGGTGAGGGGGAGGGGGCACAAGGTTGACTTCATAGCGAGATATGAAACCCGCAGCATCCGTTCCCGAGCAGCCGTGGAATTAACAGCATCTCTCAAAAAACGCGATTCAAGCTCCATCCGTAGCTTGATCACAGGGCTACGATCATCCGAAAAAAGAAAATTGGACTTACCGTTGTGTTTAAATGTGGGAGGTTACTAAAATATTTAAATTCTAGTTATGTGAATGTCAATTGAGTAGGTAATTCGTGCACAGGAAGGCATTGCACTGTGAATTGTGCATTGTCCTCACCAAGCAAACATTTCCCCAGAATGTAATACGCCAGCAATATTTTTTATAGAGTTCTACTTTTAATTTGTATGTATGTTGAACGTCTTTCAGATCGTAGGTAGCCAACCATGCTAATTGGAGGTGCAAATGTAAAGGAGCAGTCTGCACATTCTTTGGACGTGACCATCCGACCCTCCCTCTCTCCCTCCATCCTTCCTTCCAGGCAGCCAGCAAGCAAAACTTTTTTTTTAATAGCGTGACAGTACGATGGCGTATCCCGCGCGTTTGCGTGCGATCGATGGTCGGTATGGCGGGTCGGTGTACACGTGGACGAGATAATGCGAGTACGCATGGTATGGTTGACACGGGGGCGAGATGTCCACTACCTCGCCTGGTTATGTAGGAGGTAGATGATTCGATCCCGACACTGACGCCTGTATATTCGGATTCATATTCTTGGGTCTTTCGGTAAAGTATATTCGGAGTTTGCATGTCTCTCTCCCCGTGGTCGCGTGGATTTTTCTCCGGGTCCTCCGGTTTGTCCCTCCACATTTTAGAATCAACGTGCGTTAGATTATTTGGCTGTTATGAATTTTCACACGATTAAGCCACTTTATTGAGTTCTCGTTTGTGGCCAGGTCGCTTCTGATAAAGAGATATTTAGCTCAGTGGACCTTACCTAAAGTGAACAAGGATATGCTTTTCCAATTTTCAGATGTATTCTGGAAAAATCGAAACTCAAGAAATGAGAATCCAAAACTGGTGCCAATTTTTTATTTAATTTATAACTGATTGAAATTGTGGACTAATCTCACTTTCATGATCTTCCTGCGATTAAAGTGTCATCATTTGATGTCATCTCGACCGCAATGTCACATTTTCTTAAATGACTAAAAAATATACCTAAATAAATAAATATATTTGACTCGCGAAATGGTTGCATTACTTAACCTCGATTAACAATACTTAAAATGTAAAACTGATTTTTTTAAAACTGGTGCACATAATCTGGTGCAAATAAACAACGTAAATGTATTATTACAATTTAATATCGTTAAAATACCTGAAAAATACAAAAGGCAAAATTGGGCCCCGAAAATTTGCATGCTCCAAATATGTTTTTTTTTAATATAATGACATTAAAGGACTCCAATAGAGCGCGGATGAGAACTGCATGGAGCAAGTTGCCCACCCCGAAGAGTTAAAGTGCCCGCGTGGTTCTTGTCTGACGGGAAAAACACGACGAAAAGTCTCGACGTTTTCTACGTCCATCATCGACCAGCTGTCTCAAAGTGCATGAGATGTTTTTTTACTGTTTCGTGGGCGACACGATGTTACGACGTTAAATATATATTTTTTACCCTCGACTCAGAGAAAGACAGCGAAATATAGTTCTTTGTTACTCTCTTTCACTGACGTGAATTGAAATCGTGTCGATCCAGTCCAGCTGTCAGATGAGTTCTATAACGCACCCTCCCCCCACACCCATTCTGTATTCTCCCTCCCCACCCATCACCTCTGTCCCCCGCCCCCCACGCCCGCACCACCATCAACTCGGAGTGTCATTGGCTCATGTGGGAATGTACACGGGCGTTATTCGTGCCACGTGTCTCAGCGGTTCGTGGCTCGAGCCCTTGGGGCCGCCCCTGGTTAATATACAGCGGAATTTAATAACAGCAACAACATTGTTGCTTGGCGTGTACTTCGCTCGCAGTCGGAGGTCAAAGACCGCGTGGCTTGCGTTTGTGTTACGGTTTTTTGAGAGTTTTTGTTCAGAGTTTGACGGAAGAAAAACATGAAGGAAAAAGAAATGACTGGCAAATTACTCAACTGGTAAAAGTGCATTGCTACATCGCAGCCACCGTGCTGCTACTCCCCACGGTCGATGCTTGTGAAACACGGCAAGGCCTTATTTTCACGGTAGCCTTGCGAATACCAAATGTACAAATAACTTGATTGCATGGACTTGATACAACTCGGGGAATAATAATAATAATAATAATGCTTTCATTGTATATCGTGTCATTCATACTAACAGCATTCCATAACTCATAATATATGTTTTTGGGTAAGATCGCGTGAACATATAAAAATGTGTCATTAAACCCGCCACTACCCGACACAGCCAATTAGTAAGGTTTTTCACGTAAATTAGTACAGCACACCCGGTATATTGGAGAGTAAACCCACAAAACATTTATATTTACGCGATCTAAACCCAAAAACCTCTTATGGATAATATTGGTTGCGAAAGCCTACGTGTTAAAACTGAACATCCCATAACACCGGATATATGAGGACCAAGGCCATAGCCATGGAGTCAACATTGGGGGGGGGCAAATATTACAGGGGGTGTGGGGGTCTCTCCCCCAGAAAAAAAAAATCTAAATTTGAAAATATTTTTCTGCCATTTCCTGCCTAAAATCTAAATTTTTTTACTAACACTTAGGATGGACTTTTTCTTAGTTTTGTTTACAATAATGTCTAATAGTGTATTGTATTACATTGCTCTGTTTTTTCTTTTCTACCTTTTCTTGTTTCATTTTATGTAATGGCAGAGATTAGGGATGAATAAAGTACAGCCATAACCACAATCATATAAACAGAAATCTATTTTATAGCAATATATTGGGGGGGACATTTTGAGCATTTTCGAATATTGGGGGGATGTGTGTCCCCCAACATATATTATAATTACGGCCTTGATGAGGACCAAATCCCATATAAAACCATTACCAAGCAAATGAAAACCCCTTCGTGCTGCCAAGCAAAATGAAAAATCAACTTAAAAAGTATAAAGAAATGGGCACCAAAACTAAAACCAAAACAACTAAAAAAATTAACAACAAAGAAACGATCCAATTAGCTCTTCGAGACATCCCAGAGCATAATTTCAACTTCCCAACCAACCGGGGAAACCTTCACGGAAGTGCAATGCACTTGGTCCAAGCCCTCTAGCGCACCGATCTGCCCTTCGTCCCCATATTCTGGCCAAGTTGGGGACAAGTAATTTTTTTGCGAGCATCCCTCCTACCTCTCAACAACATTCAAAGGCAATTCAGGAGCCACTATTACACCCACATTTACCATACATCGCATTGAGCATGCCTCTCCCTATGTGGCCGTGGCATATAGAAGTGTAGCGGTTAGCGCGCCACGCAACGAACCCAGTGAACCGGAGTCACCAACACCGCTGACTGTTATCTCAAACCGGTCGACTCAGCCTCACATGAGAACCTGTTGCGGTGTCTAAACATTGCCAACGGGGAGATAAAGGCGGTCGTGCTTGTTGCTGTTGGCCACCCATCCCCTTTGCGTGCCGTGCGAGCCTTCATAGGTGCTGCCCGCGAACAGAACTTTGCCCAACATTCTGTTAAGGCCACGCGGGGGATTTTTTTGTGTGTGCCTACTATCGCACAAACTCCGGTCATCCATCCAACAGCGGCGGCTTTTGGCTGGCCAACCGGACAAAGACGGCGCTTTCAGATGCGCTGCTTCTGCGGCCGTCTGGAACGCTCTTCCTTCCACATAATCGGAAGCCGCTAGGAGCTGTGCCCTCCTAAACATCCCGATTGAAAGCTAATGTCTTGAGAAATAAAAACGTCTTCGGAACTATGTAGTCGTGTATATGAGAGGTGTGTAAGTGTGTATCATGTACGCTGTGTTTGTGAATGTGTGTAAATGTGTACTTGGTATGAACAAAATATATCACGTGTAATACACTTAACTTCAAAATGATCATTGTAAACATGCAGCCGTGTGTATATGAATGTGTATGTGAATGTATTATATATGAAGGCGTAACGTTTGCGTGTGAATGTATGTGGCTTTATTCGTGAATTTGTGTCTAAATGTGTTCTTGGCATGAACAAACTATATCATGAGTGACACATTTTACCTCAGGATTATCATTATAAACATGCAGCCGTGTGTATATGATTGTGTATGTGAATGTATTATACGTGAATGTATCACGTTTATGTGTGAATGCGTGCACTTTGCTCGTGAATGCGTCTAAATGTGTACTATTCTTTCACAAAATACATCACGAGTGACGCATTTTACCTCAGGATTATCATTATAAACATATAGCCGTGTGTATATGATTGTGTATGCGAGTGTATTACTTGCGAAGGCGTAACGTTTGTGCACGAATACACGTGGCTTTATTCGTGAATGTGTGTCTAAATGTGTACTTGGCATGAACAAAATACACAATGACTGACACATTCTAACTTAGGATTATCATTATAAACATACAGCCGTGTGTATATGAATGTGTTTGTGAATGTATTACATGCGGAGGCGTAACGTTTGTGTGCGAATACATGTGTCTTTATTCGTGAATGTGTGTCTAAATGTGTGCTTGGCATGAACAAAATACATCATGACTGACACATTTCACCTCCGGATTCTCATTATAAACATACAGCCGTGTGTATATGATTGTGTATGCGAATGTATTACATGCGAAGGCGCACCGTTTGTGCGCGAATACATGTGGCTTTATTCGTGAATATGTGTCTAAATGTGTACTTGGCATGAACAAAATACATCATGACTGACACATTTTACCTCAGGATTCTCATTATAAACATACAGCCGTGTGTATATGATTGTGTACGTGAATGTATTATACATGGATGTATCACGTTTGTGTGTGAATGCGTGCACTTTGTTCGTGAACGTGTCTAAATGTGTACTTGGCATGAACAAAATTCATCATGACTGACACATTTCACCTCAGGATTCTCATTATAAACATACAGCCGTGTGTATATGATTGTGTATGCGAGTGTATTACATGCGGAGGCGTAACGTTTGTGTGCGAATACACGTACTTTGTTCGTAAATGCGTCTAAATGTGGACTTTGCTTTCACAAAATACATCACGAGTGACGCATTTTACCCCAGGATTGTCACCGTAAGTACGCCATCATCTCTGAATGGCGTCTCAGTCTTAGATCTATCGGTGCTGAGCTAAACACATCATTAACCAATCATACATATTTTTTTTTCTAATTCCAGTATATTAGCCACATATTTGAAAATGTAACACCATTTCGGCGTTGATGCGTGGCAATGACTCGATTGTGAATGGCGCTGTTCTTGCGGTTATGTATCAAACATCGGCAGGGGGTTTTAACGCAGTGGTTTTAGCACCCTGCGACAACGAACACCCACCACATGAGTTTGACTCCCGGCCACGGCTAACGTCAGTGGCAAGTGATGTCTGAAGTCTGAACTTAATCAGAATCAAAATATTGATATGTTCTCCGAGGAATCCGATGAGCTATGAAGCTCGTTTTAACACATGTCCAGAATGAGGTCCTGGGCCCAATCACCCCATTGACCAGTGTGGTGAAGTATGGTTGCTTAAACAACACCCCGTGATTGTAGTTAATTAATCTAAGATCTTAAAATGTTACAAAAAATATATGCCAAAATATATTATGCAATGTGACTTTTTTTTTAATTGGGGCATGGATTATTACATCACTATTCTTATGGTCTTTGTTTGTATTTCTAGATGTTTGATGAAAATCCAAATCAGCTTTTGCACTTGAGATTTCCGCTTCCACGCTGCTGCTCCCAAAATCTAGAACTCCCTTTCCCAAGACACCTGTGCATCTGTAAAAAGGGCTTCACAGCTCATCGGATTCCTACAGAATTCATAAATATTCTTATTCTGATCTGTGCCCGGCTCCCTGCCGCTGCTTGCAGCGTAGTACGGTAATAACCACCGCGCTAACCGCAAAGTAGTTTAACACGTCTGCTTTCGCGACCATGATTATTCATAATAAAGGTTTTTTTTTGCGTTAGATCGCGTGAGTATAAATGTGTCGTAACCCTCCACACCACCCGACACAGCCAGAAAGGTTCGGCACGTAAACAAAACGCGCCAATTCGTTACTACTTCAGCCCACCGGCGTGTTGGAGAGTAAATCCACATCATTTACAATTTGAGTAGTACGACGTTTCGCTGGTAGTTACATCCAGCATCATCGGGCGATTTGCCAGAATAGTGAAGCAATCCATATAAATAGAGCAAGATGACCTATAGCCTCAACAGACTGTTGGGGCAAGTGCTGTTAGCGAGCAGCACCTATGAAGGCTGGCACGGTACACTAGGATGTATGTGGCCAGCACCACGCCCGACCGCCTTTGTCTTCCCAGTGGCGATGTTTACACACCATGCCGTGTATTCATTTGAGGCTGAGTTGACCTAGGGGAGGCCCAAGACCGGTTCAGATAATAATCACTGGTTTTGGACGTGTGCAGGAATTGACATACATCCCCACACACAAACATATACCCATGCCCATATACCTTTCTCATATAGATATAAATATCGAGAATATACACCCTTGGTCTACATCGCACCATCTTGCACAGTCTTGAGGTGCAGTTGCAGCGTGAGCCGTGATCTCTCCACTGCTGGCTGAAGGGGCTCCCCGAATTCAGTGTTTGGGTCCTGGGCGGTGTTTGACCGCACCTCAACCACGTTGGTGAGTGACGTTTGGCGGCGGAATGGGTGGGCGCAAGGGATCCCCCTTGGGGCAATACCGGTACGGAGTCCAACTCAGCTTTTGCTGGGTCGATAGTGCGCTAACCGCTGCGCCACCGCTCGACCTTTGAGGGTTTCAAAGCTCCCGTTGTGTAGCGCGCGTCTAAATTTCACGCGGGTTTTAATGTGTGGACCGACTTCAATTTGGAAAGCAACCAGCCTCTGAATAGCACGGATTTCGCCCATTCTCATCCTTTGTTCGAGCCACGCATTCGCACAAAGGAGACTCTTCCATCCAACTGCATTGCCAGCAGATGGAATCGTCTGTTCGCGACTGGCAATGAAGGCCAGCGTGACACGCGACAGAGGTGGCGTGGCCGTGAACACCACCGCTTGATGGCTTACGTACGGAACAAAGGTGCTAAATTCAGGCTGACTCGACCTAAGGGAAACCCAGGGCATGTTTAAAAAAATACCACTTGTGAATGATGTCCGCTGCTGGGATTTTGAACGCAGGCATTACACGTACCCGCACAGACATACTCCCTTAACCCATACACACGTGCTCACACACATAGCCACAAATACACAGATACAGATCCCCCCCCCCCCCCCATGTAGCCTTCACAGACTGTTAGCGAGCACATTGAATGGCCGGCACGGCTACACGAGGTGATTGGATGAGCAGCACGACGCCCAATCGCCTTCGTCTCCCAAATTGGCGATGTTTACACACGGCATAATATACTCATTTAAGGTTGAGTTGACCTAGGGGAGGCCCAGGATCGGTTCAGATAATCATCACGGGTGTTGGCCGTGAGAGGGAATTGAACTGTGGTTGGCAGCGCAGCCCATTATCCATTGAGCCACCGCTCCCAATGCATACCCACACACACACAAGACAAAGATCCCCCGTATAGCATTAACAGACTGTAGGGGCAAGTGCTGTTAGCGAGCACCTATGAAGGCCGCAACGGTACATGAGGGGGTGGGTGGCCAACCCCACGCTCGACCGCCTTTGTCTCCCCAGTGGCGATGTTTTTACGCACCGCACCAGGTACTCATTTGAGGCTGAGTCGACCTAGGGGAGGCCCAGGATCGGTTCAGATAATCGTCACCGGTGTTGGCCGTGAGAGGGAATCGAACTCTGGTCGCCGGGTTCGTAGCGCAGCGTAGCGTTAACCGCTACACCACCGCTCCCCACACACACACACACCCACACCCACACACAGATACACACACGCATGGACATGCATACATGCATGTGTGCAAGCGCATCAACTTGTAGGCACGCAATTTTTCGCAACAAATCCATGACACGGGCAGAAGAAAAGAAAAAAAAACCGTGATAAATAAATCAGAACAAAAAAAAATCACTGTTATTAATAATACCCCCACAATAACACCTTCCCTCGCCTCCTTTCAAGGGATGCGGGGCTAAAGAAGCCATTTATCCTAGCAACCAAGCCGTCGCTACGGCAACGGATGGGGTCTCCATGGCGACGATGTAGCCGAAATAAATAAATAATCTGCTTGCTTGCTGCTTGCTGCTGCTGCTGAGTGAGATCCGTGTCAAAATCTGCAGGGGCACACATTGCGTTGATCCGAATTGCAATCAGTTACGGGCACCGCACACTTTGCGCGCGGGTGTAATTTTCGTGTTTTTTTTTATCTCTCTTGGCAATGTTGTTGCCTTTGAATCTTCATTTTTTCTAATTCCGTTTCAAACAATCGTTCATATTTTTTTTTATCCCTGCAAGATCGACACTGCGCTCCGTTGCAAACGCAGAGAGCGGCACGGAGGAGCGCGTTGCTATAGTAGCGGCACAAAGCGGTCTCGGGGATTTTTATTCGGCGAATTATGCAGCTCGGAAATTATATTTTAAAAAAGGACCACTTTGCGTGAACAAATGATTTAGTGATACCCGCTGCTGCTGCTGTTGCTGTGTTGGCGGTGGTGCACAACCACAATTATGAAAAAAACAACAACCACAACAGCAGCAACTCAATACGTTCGTCAACAACAACAACAATAACTGTGATCGGGAATCGAACAGAGGCTTTTGATGGACTCATAGAGCGGGGTCTGCAAACCACTGTCTCCAAACACTCCCGACGGCAGATTGATTAATTGCAAGGGGTTCTGTGACAGGTCAGCCCTATGACCGCCGTAACAATAACAACAACAAACTCTAAACACGTCAGTAATTAACACTGCTGCCTAAAAATAAAATAAAAACGAAAGACGTACAATAGGTGACGTTTCAGGCAATGGTCCCAAATGTCGTTACAAAAGTACATTTTTTTTAAGGCAGCGGTATTGCGAACGTGAGTCTATGCCGCGTAATGTCAGCCGATTAACCGGTGAAGTTAGTTCGTGGACACTGCGGTGTTACGGTCAGCGTGCTGGACTTTCTAGTCCGAGGTTGGGGGGAGGGTGGATTTGAAACGATGGTTGAAGGTCCCTTCGCGTTGTCCACGCCTCTCTGTTCCCACCAACCCAGCCAGCGCTGTTGTGGATGGTGAAGTCGATCTGTTTGGTGGTGGGGTAAAATGTGGGAACCCCTCGTGTGGCTCCTCCAGAGTGGCCTGATCGACGCTTGCGGCAACGTGCGCAAGTTCGTAGTTACAGTCCTCCACGTGCAGACAAATGTTGGGGCATGACAACCTCGCTCTTAAATATTGCATAGGCGTATTGCAACGTTACGTCATTATGGCATCTATAATATACCATTGACTTCGTAGCATCGTCCATCAAGGCAAAAGGGTGATACGTTTTTGTTTGTTAAGTATGATTACTATCGGTGAACTTCACAATAGCGTAAATCCAACAACACATTTGTTGATAACAACACGGTGTGAGTGTGGCCTTAAATGGACAGCGTATTCAACAGGTGACGTTTCGGACAAGGGGCCTTCTTCATAATCATAGCACTTAAAACACGGAGGCCATAGAGATAGAGTGGAATGATGCGAATTAAACATTCAAAAACATACTCTTTGGTTCTTTCGGTGAAGTCACGTCGGTAGAAAAAGAATAGATCACGACGTTTCGATCGCAACGCAAGCAATCGTCATCAGGTGGGACAACCGCAGCAAGAAAATAAGATAGCCCGTAAAAACAAAGTTTTTCATTATAAATCCTTTATATGCGTGGC
>JAAXLI020001376.1:25137-42408 GCA_014621495.2 Entosphenus tridentatus | reverse complement strand
AGATGTTAACTACCTCGCCTGGTATGCAGGAGATCGTGGGTTCGATTCCGACTCTGACGCCTGCTGTACATTTGGAGTTTGCATGTCTCTCTCTCTCTGCCTGCGGTTACGTTGATTTTTCTCCAAGTCGTCCAGTTTACCCCCCCCCCCTCTACATTTAGAATGAACGTGCGTTTCGAGCGTTGCTGTAAATGTCCACGTGATAAGCCACTTCCTTGAGCTAGAGCCATGTAGCTCAGTGGGGCCTTACCTGGTAAAATAAAAAATAAAAACAGTTCATAGTTTCGTCTCATTTGTTGGCACGAATACGTTTCACGTCGGCACATGGTCGGAAGAGATCTGTAATCGAAGCAAACCCCAAACATCACGCGGTCGTCAATACCACTTCAAGGTCGCCGTCACCTGCTGCTTATAATTATCTTTTTTTGGGTCGTCATTGACTTTTGCAGAACGTACTATCATTATTTAACTTATTTTACTCTGTTTGTTACGTAATCACGTTTGCAATTAAAATGAAACATTTTGTCATCTCGGGCGAGATCGATTATTGTCATGAAGGCGATAATTACGGAGACCGAGTAACGGCGTCGTTAATTATTCACATAACGCGTTCGCCACGCAAAGTTCCTTTAAACAAACAAACAAACAACAACCTTAAACTGTTTGAACCTTAAAAGAAACAAACCAGTCTTCACACGTCCCGGCTTTTTTTATTTCATTTTAAATATTAATATCTAACATGTTCGCATCAATCAGACACTTCAATGTAATTTCTGCACTTCGCAAGGCAGAAGTGTCTTAAATTAACACGTCGCGAGATAACAAAAAAAAAGACATTAACGTTTACTTTAAAGTACTCGGAACTAAGCAAGGAAGTATTCGTGAAAGCCCCTTGAGTATTTCCAATTACTTCTGGCAGGCATTCTGCCTAAACATATTCATCAAAAAATCCCACTTCTTGACACTCTGCTATCACCATTATTGTAAAAGCCCCAACGACACAATTTTCCCGGGCATAAAAGGACAAACTCGACTGCAGCAGCAGCAGCAGGACGAGAATCGTGTGTATCACTTCACGTCAAAACTGAAATGTTTTAAATTTGAAAATAAATAAAAAATAAATAAAAACTTTCATGGACCACACGGCAGTCTTGACCACTCTGGTATCCGTCAAGAAATATGCCTCCCGCTGCCACCTGTCCTATAATTTCACCCCATCGCTGTGATAGTGCCTCGGCAGGTGAGGGGTTTCGTGTAGTTTTTTTTCTCCTTCTCAACACCGCGGGGCGTCGCGGTGGCGATCAGATGCCGCTCTCCCTCGCCTAACAAGAACAAGAGCAGCGAATTTCAAGAGCCGCGCACGGCTTCCAGAGCCGTGGGTTACCGGCCCTCCTGGGCTAGTCAGCGGAGAGATGTCTTTGTACAGGAAATTTATGTCATCGTTGTTTCACTTCAACGCACCCCACATTTAATAGCGTCTGCTTTAATCACCCGAGGAGTTGGAGTGGGTGGCACCGTGGCTGGTGGACTGCACAGTAAACCCGGTGACCCAACTTCTTATCCGCGGCGATGTCCATTATCTGGCTGCGAGCCTGCACCGTCAACCAACGGCTGACATTTTCTAAACCAGCAACATCCCCCCCCCCGCCCCCCACGGAGACAAAGATCCCCCGTATAGCCTTAACGGACGGTTGGGGCAAGTGCTGTTAGTGAGCAGCACCGATGAAGGCCGGCACACGAGGGGGCGGGTGGCCAGCACCGCATCCGACCGACCTTTGTCTCCCCAGTGGCGATGTTTTACACACTGCATCAGGTACTCATTTGAGGCTGAGTCGACCTAGGGGAGGCCCAGAACCGGTTTAGATATTCGTCACTGGTGTTGGTGGACGTGAGCGGGAATCTAACTCGGGAACCAGGTTCGTAGTGCAGCGCAGCTAACGGTTACACCACCGCTCCCCACCACCACCACCACAAAAGAAAAAGATCTCCCATATAGCCTTAACAGACTTTTGGGGCATGTGCTGTTAGCGAGCACCGATGAAGGCTGGCACACGAGGGGGTGGGTGGCCAGCATCACGCCCGGCCGCCTTTGTCTCCCTAGTGGCGATGTTTTTACGCACCCCACCAGGTACTCATTTGAGACTGAGTAGACCTAAGGGAGGCCCAGAACCGGTTCAGATAATCGTCACTGGTGTTGGCTGTGAGCGTGAATCGAACCCGGGTCGCCAGGTTCTTAGCGCAGCGTGCTAACCGCTACACTACTGCTCCCTACTACCACCATACTCACCACCACCACCACACTCACTACCACCACCACCACCACACTCACCACCACCACCACACGCACACACACGGGATACATAACCCGACAAGAATCGCACACCGTGCGGTTTTTTCCTTGCTCTCTCTTCTTCTTCTGTTAAGGGCCATTCGATTTTTTTTTCCACCACGCAGGCACATGTTAGTTTGCTCTACACGCGCGCTCAACCTCGCCAAAGTCCACACATCGGTGCACTTTGGTGAGGTGACGAATCGGACGTTCCTCCCAACATGATCGCGCCCTAAGCAGGATTCGCACGGCCGCCTAGCCAGTCCCGAACGGCGCGCGATATTTTTAAAAATCGATTCGCGGCCGTGCCCCCTGTAAATCAATACCGATTGGCTTTTAAGGCTCCAGAGTCCGCCGTCGTTTGTTGGTGGTGGGCAGCCTCTCTCGATTTTGGTGCGGATGTCGTTGATTTCGGAAAACCGATGGTATGAAATGTAACATTTCGCCAAACTGATGGTTTTAAACGTTACATTTCGGGAAACCGATGGTTTACATTTTCTGGAAACCGATGGTTTGAGGTTACAAATTTAGAAACCGATGGTTTTACATTTTAAATGTTGGAAAACAGATGGTTAAAAAATCATTTTTGGGAAACCAATGGTGTTCAATGTAACATTTCGGGAAACCAATTTTTTTTTTCTTTCGGAAAACCGATGGTTTAACATTCTTAATTTCGGGAAACCAATGGTTAAAAAAATGAATTCGCAAAAACAATGTTTTAAAGAAACATCGGAAAACCGACGGTTTAAAATTATACATTTGGGGAAACCGATGGTTTTAAAATTGCGATGGGTGTTCATTTTTTTTTTATCTTTCTTGTTAATCGTCCGTAAAAGCCAGGTTCACACAGGTGTAGGGGGACCGTGACGTGCTGGGAAGAACGCATTTCGCATAATCCTCACTCACTTCTACGCGTGATCGATGCGCAGTTATTTAAATCTCGCTTTGTATTGAGCTTCAGACTGACACCGGCCACGCTTTGCAGTTACTGATCGCGTCGATCACCGATGTTTTTATTGTCCTTCCTCCCCCCACCCGCTAAATTAGCACGGTTGAATACGTACCGTGCAAAATACATTCAACAGACATATATTCTTGGATTCTTGGATTGAACTGGCCAGGGTGATTGTAAAATCCCTCTTACCAGCTGTCGCGATGTCTCACTGCTCGATATAACGTGGCCCAGAGTTTTGTTTTATTTGTCGAAGGCATTTTTGGACGTGTGGTGGTGGTAGTGGTAGCTGCGCTGCTGCACGTATCTGCCTGTAATCCATCGCAGTGGAGGCAGCAGAGGTCAGCGAGGGTTGGTGAATCACCGCACAGATGGGTTGAGAATTTCCCTTCTCCGTGGGCGTTGATGAGGAGCCCGGAGAAGGCACTACAGCAAATGTGGCCTAATCTCCATCTTTTACACCTGCATGGGATAGAGTGTTGCCCCGCTCCCACCCCATCGCACGCGTGAGTTTCATCTGGGTGCGCCGGTTGCAAACACTAATTAGTTTCCCAATAACAGCTTAATATACGAAAATATTGGCGGCACACCGGTGCAGCATAGTACGCAGATCCTCACAAAGCAGTCTAAAAGCACAATTTGAACCGACATTCGTCTTCCGACTGCTTCCACATCACGATAACTGATTTTGACGCACCGGCACACCGCGAAGAAATAAATTATTGTGAAAATGTAGCATTTTTTTTTCATACCGCGCACCGCTGGTGTACTGCTTATATGTATACATAGAGGACCACAGAGCTTGGGGGGGGAAGGGAATTTGGGTGGCAAGATGGTAATTGCCTTTCTTGGAATTCAGGAGGTCATGGGTTCGATACCGACCCTGACGCCTGCTGTATATTTGTGGTTTGCATGTTCTCCCCGTGGTCACGTGGATTTTTTCCGGGACCTCCGGTTTTCCCTTTTCTACATTTATAATCAACATGACGCGCTTAGAGCATTTGGCTGCCATAAATGTCCACGTGATGATACGCCACTTCGTTGTGCTATCATTTGTGGCCAGGTCGATTGAGAAAAAACAGCTACCTGGTAAAATAAAGTAAAGTTTTTTATAGTTTTGTTTTTTATTTGGTGCCGGCTGATCACGTGGCAGCTCCTGCCTCCCGCTCGAGGTGGCTAGCCAAATTCTGTGCACCGAATTTTTTTTTATCGTTGTTAATATAATTATTAGTATCGTTTGACCCCCAAAAGAAATATCATCTTCGAAGGAGTCGTACGTGTGTTGCAGAAGTGTCCTTTGACTAAATTTGGACCAGGGGGTGGATCTTTGACATTCACTGTGACCCGGGCCCACTGCGCCTCGATCTTTCCTGGCCGTGACCGTTATCAAGGACACAGCGTGTGGGTGGTGGTCATCAATAGATGATGAAATAAAAGTGATCCTCTTTGTCGTCAGCTGCGATGCGACCCAGCTCTGGCTCCCAACACCGGCCACGTGCACGCACACAATGACTTTCTGATGGGATGACGTGGTTCCGAAACGCATTTGTTGTTTTTTGTACGGCGCCCAGCACACAGGCACGCCAACGGACCCGTCATATCACCGTGTTGGTGTCACGATTGTCCATCAATACGGGTCTCCCTATCAAGATCCCGTATCCAGTGGTCACGTGACTCTCTAATTAAGTAAATATATATGTTAACAATGATCAAAATTCTCTATACTTATCTAAACGATCATTTATAATGTCATTCTAATCGTAACAAGCCTTCACAATGCTATGCTTTTCCTAACTTGACCATGATTCATAATACCTACGTGGCGTTCGCGGTTCATTCATCCTCGCAGTATTAATTGGGGAGGCCGCCGGGCTCGAGCAGTGATCGCCAAAAAACGCGACTTTTGCGTGGACGGGGCGTCATCGCAGGGCAACGGTCGAGCGAAGGCTGGTGCCAGTGGTTGAGACAATCGTGGAGGGCAGCAGAATGGGTGTCGGGTCAACCTTGGCCTCTGTGAGCTCGCGTTGAAGATCTGTCGTGGGTGATAGTGGTGGGCGGTATTTGCTATGGTTGTACGGGAGAATGTGGAGCTGAGTGGGCTTGCCTGAGACTGGTATCAGCGGTTTCTAGATCGGCCTCTATGGAGGAGGCTCGTAGATGACTCTACTGGTCAGTTGGAGGCAGTTGACCTCCAACAACAACGGAGGGCAGAGAAGCGACGCTCACAGATAAAAGACAGCAAGTTGGCAGAGTATGGTTACAGGTGGTGCATCTGCCAGTCATCTCAGTCAGTCAACCCATGGCACCTGCAGGGTCTGTCCCGTGACCTGTCAGTGAGCCTTCGGCACTTCACGCGGCCTCGAAGTGCATATTGCCTGGCACAGGCGCCGTGGCGAACTGCGGGTATTGGTATTGGTGGTGGTGACGTTGGTGGTATTCGCGGTGGTATTAGAGGTGGTGGTGCCGGTGGTGGTGGCGCTGGTGGTGGTGGCGGACGACCTCGTGCGAGTTTTGCGTGTGAAATTAGCCGCGCACGATAATTCGCCGTGCTACCTAAGCGCGTGAAAAACGGCGTCCTAATGCGTCCCGGAGTGTCACTTCACGTTAGGCGAGCGTGGCTAATCGTTGAACAAAATGTCAAATGCTCTTGCGAGAAGCACGCAGTGTCCTGACCCTGATGCGTGCGGTGTTTGAGAAACCATATATATTTGTAAGGAGATGCTTCGTACATTAATGAATGTACTGCAACTGCGCTAATAAAATACATCTACACTGGATCGTTAATGCTTTTCACCGTCAAAGTCAAATGTATTTCCTACTGCTCAAATAAGCCACGTTCAGAAGGTACTGGTGCTCATAAAAAAAAAACTATTTTTTATTGTATCTAGATTTGAAGCTTTCATGACTGCAGGAATCCATACTCTTTGATTCCTTCGGTAAAGTCACGTAGGTAGAAATAAAATAAAACAAATCACAACGTTTCGATCGCAACACAAGCAATCTTCATCAGGTGGAACAACCACAGATTGCTTGTGTTGCGATCTAAACGTCGTGATTTGTTTCATTTTATTTTATTTCTACCTACGTGACTTTACCGAAAGAACCAAAGAGTATTTTTATTTTACCAGGTAAGGCCCCACTGAGCTATATGGCACTTTTTCAGAAGCGACCTGGTCATCACAAATGATCGCTCAACGAAGTGGCTTATCACGTGGAAATTTATAGCAGCCAAATCCTCTGAACGCACAATGGTGATTCGAAAAGTGGAGAGAGAAACCGGAGGACCCAGAGAAAAAAATATGTGTGACCACGGGGAGAGAGAAAACATGCAAACTCAAAATGTACAGGCGTCAGGGTCGGGATCGAACCCACAACCAGGCAAGGTCGTTAACATCTCGCCACCGTGGCTGCCTGTTAACAGCCGCACACACCTACATTCCGTTTGACGAGTACCAGAATAGCGAAGGGGGCTAGTGGCGAGTCTATATATGATAACTGCCGTTGATTTCACTGCCCCCTGAAAGACGATGATGATGGGACTGAGTCAACACGCACCCCAACCAGGATTTGAACTCGGTTCCCGCCGAGCAAGTGCCCATCAGGGGCGGCCCTTCTGCAACAATGGGGATTGTCTCGACCAAGAAATCTTCACTGGGGGTGGGGGGGACTCTCAACCCTCTATTCACGAGGGTGCTTGCTACAACCTTTGGACAATTCCAATAATGAGCGGTTGGTATACGGAAGGACACCGTGGGGGATGGTGTCAGTGGGGGGGGGCGGGGGTGATGATTACAGCTTCATCCAGCAGTGGATAGATAGATCACTGTAGACGAATAATAGAATGGCTGGTCGGGGAACCATATCCCTTTGCGCAGCATGCAACTCACAGGAGTATATTGTAGGCAATCTGCCAGGACCTTGCAAGAGCGGTGTTATTTTGCACTGGTCAATAATGCACAAAACCGTGCCGGTCACATCCATGGTTCATAATCATGGCCCCTGTGTGTCAGCGGTTCCTCAGGTCGGGGGTGAGGGGGAGGGGGCACAAGGTTGACTTCATAGCGAGATATGAAACCCGCAGCATCCGTTCCCGAGCAGCCGTGGAATTAACAGCATCTCTCAAAAAACGCGATTCAAGCTCCATCCGTAGCTTGATCACAGGGCTACGATCATCCGAAAAAAGAAAATTGGACCTACCGTTGTGTTTAAATGTGGGAGGTTACTAAAATATTTAAATTCTAGTTATGTGAATGGCAATTGAGTAGGTAATTCGTGCACAGGAAGGCATTGCACTGTGAATTGTGCATTGTCCTCACCAAGCAAACATTTCCCCAGAATGTAATACGCCAGCAATATTTTTTATAGAGTTCTACTTTTAATTTGTATGTATGTTGAACGTCTTCCAGATCGTAGGTAGCCGACCATGCCAATTGGAGGTGCAAATGTAAAGGAGCAGCCTGCACATTCTTTGGACGTGACCAACCGACCCTCCCTCTCTCCCTCCATCCTTCCTTCCAGGCAGCCAACCAACAAGCAAAACTTTTTTTTTTAATAGCGTGACAGTACGATGGCGTATCCCGCGCGTTTGCGTGCGATCGATGGTCGGTATGGCGGGTCGGTGTACACGTGGACGAGATAATGCGAGTGTGCATGGTATGGTTGACACCGGGGCGAGATGTCCACTACCTCGCCTGGTTTTGTAGGAGGTAGATGATTCGATCCCGACACTGACGCCTGTATATTCGGATTCATATTCTTGGGTCTTTCGGTAAAGTATATTCGGAGTTTGCATGTCTCTCTCCCCGTGGTCGCGTGGATTTTTCTCCGGGTCCTCCGGTTTGTCCCTCCACATTTTAGAATCAACGTGCGTTAGATTATTTGGCTGTTATGAATTTTCACACGATTAAGCCACTTTATTGAGTTCTCGTTTGTGGCCAGGTCGCTTCTGATAAAGAGATATTTAGCTCAGTGGACCTTACCTAAAGTGAACAAGGATATGCTTTTCCAATTTTCAGATGTATTCTGGAAAAATCGAAACTCAAGAAATGAGAATCCAAAACTGGTGCCAATTTTTTATTTAATTTATAACTGATTGAAATTGTGGACTAATCTCACTTGCATGATCTTCCTGCGATTAAAGTGTCATCATTTGATGTCATCTCGACCGCAATGTCACATTTTCTTAAATGACTAAAAAATATACCTAAATAAATAAATATATTTGACTCGCGAAATGGTTGCATTACTTAACCTCGATTAATAATACTTAAAATGTAAAACTGATTTTTTTTAAACTGGTGCACATAATCTGGTGCAAATAAACAACGTAAATGTATTATTACAATTTAATATCGTTAAAATACCTGAAAAATACAAAAGGCAAAATTGAGCCCCGAAAATTTGCATGCTCCAAATATGTTTTTTTTTTATATAATGACATTAAAGGACTCCAATAGAGCGCGGATGAGAACTGCATGGAGCAAGTTGCCCACCCCGAAGAGTTAAAGTGCCCGCGTGGTTCTTGTCTGACGGGAAAAACACGACGAAAAGTCTCGACGTTTTCTACGTCCATCATCGACCAGCTGTCTCAAAGTGCATGAGATGTTTTTTTACTGTTTCGTGGGCGACACGATGTTACGACGTTAAATATATATTTTTTACTCTCGACTCAGAGAAAGACAGCGAAATATAGTTCTTTGTTACTCTCTTTCACTGACGTGAATTGAAATCGTGTCGATCCAGTCCAGCTGTCAGATGAGTTCTATAACGCACCCTCCCCCCACACCCATTCTGTATTCTCCCTCCCCACCCATCACCTCTGTCCCCCGCCCCCCACGCCCGCACCACCATCAACTCGGAGTGTCATTGGCTCATGTGGGAATGTACACGGGCGTTATTCGTGCCACGTGTCTCAGCGGTTCGTGGCTCGAGCCCTTGGGGCCGCCCCTGGTTAATATACAGCGGAATTTAATAACAGCAACAACATTGTTGCTTGGCGTGTACTTCGCTCGCAGTCGGAGGTCAAAGACCGCGTGGCTTGCGTTTGTGTTACGGTTTTTTGAGAGTTTTTGTTCAGAGTTTGACGGAAGAAAAACATGAAGGAAAAAGAAATGACTGGCAAATTACTCAACTGGTAAAAGTGCATTGCTACATCGCAGCCACCGTGCTGCTACTCCCCACGGTCGATGCTTGTGAAACACGGCAAGGCCTTAGTTTCACGGTAGCCTTGCGAATACCAAATGTACAAATAACTTGATTGCATGGACTTGATACAACTCGGGAAATAATAATAATAATAATGCTTTCATTGTATATCGTGTCATTCATACTAACAGCATTCCATAACTCATAATATATGTTTTTGGGTAAGATCGCGTGAACATATAAAAATGTGTCATTAAACCCGCCACTACCCGACACAGCCAATTAGTAAGGTTTTTCACGTAAATTAGTACAGCACACCCGGTATATTGGAGAGTAAACCCACAAAACATTTATATTTACGCGATCTAAACCCAAAAACCTCTTATGGATAATATTGGTTGCGAAAGCCTACGTGTTAAAACTGAACATCCCATAACACCGGATATATGAGGACCAAGGCCATAGCCATGGAGTCAACATTGGGGGGGGGCAAATATTACAGGGGGTGTGGGGGTCTCTCCCCCAGAAAAAAAAATCTAAATTTGAAAAGGAATTTTCTGCCATTTCCTGCCTAAAATCTAAATTTTTTTACTAACACTTAGGATGGACTTTTTCTTAGTTTTGTTTACAATAATGTCTAATAGTGTATTGTATTACATTGCTCTGTTTTTTCTTTTCTACATTTTCTTGTTTCATTGTATGTAATGGCAGAGATTAGGGATGAATAAAGTACAGCCATAACCACAATCATATAAACAGAAATCTATTTTATAGCAATATATTGGGGGGGACATTTTGAGCATTTTCGAATATTGGGGGGATGTGTGTCCCCCAACATATATTATAATTACGGCCTTGATGAGGACCAAATCCCATATAAAACCATTACCAAGCAAATGAAAACCCCTTCGTGCTGCCAAGCAAAATGAAAAATCAACTTAAAAAGTATAAAAAATGGGCACCAAAACTAAAACCAAAACAACTAAAATTTTCACAACAAAGAAACGATGCAATTAGCTTTCCGACACATCCCAGAGCATAATTTCAACTTCCCAACCAACCGGGGAAACCTTCACGGAAGTGCAATGCACTTGGTCCAAGCCCTCTAGCGCACCGATCTGCCCTTCGCCCCCATATTCTGGCTAAGTTGGGGACAAGTAATTTTTTTGCGAGCATCCCTCCTACCTCTCAACAACATTCAAAGGCAATCCAGGAGCCACTATTACACCCACATTTACCATACATCGCATTGAGCATGCCTCTCCCTATGTGGCCGTGGCATATAGAAGTGTAGCGGTTAGCGCGCCGCGCAACGAACCCAGTGAACCGGAGTCACCAACACCGCTGACTGTTATCTCAAACCGGTCCTGGGCCTTTCCTAGGTCGACTCAGCCTCACATGAGAACCTGTTGCGGTGTCTAAACATTGCCAACGGGGAGATAAAGGCGGTCGTGCTTGTTGCTCTTGGCCACCCATCCCCTTTGCATGCCGTGCGGGCCTTCATTGGTGCTGCCCGCAAACAGCACTTTGCCCAACATTCTGTTAAGGCCACGCGGAGGATTTTTTTGTGTGTGCCTACTATCGCACAAACTCCAGTCATCCATACAACAGTGGCGGCTTTTGGCTGGCCAACCGGACAAAGACGGCGCTTTCAGATGCGCTGCTTCTGCGGCCGTCTGGAACGCTCTTCCTTCCACATAATCGGAAGCCGCTAGGAGCTGTGCCCTCCTAAACATCCCGATTGAAAGCTAATGTCTTGAGAAATAAAAACGTCTTCGGAACTATGTAGTCGTGTATATGAGAGGTGTGTAAGTGTGTATCATGTACGCTGTGTTTCTGAATGTGTGTAAATGTGTACTTGGTATGAACAAAATATATCACGTGTAATACACTTAACTTCAAAATGATCATTGTAAACATGCAGCCGTGTGTATATGAATGTGTATGTCAATGTATTATATATGAAGGCGTAACGTTTGCGTGTGAATGTATGTGGCTTTATTCGTGAATTTGTGTCTAAATGTGTACTTGGCATGAACAAACTATATCATGAGTGACACATTTTACCTCAGGATTATCATTATAAACATGCAGCCGTGTGTATATGATTGTGTATGTGAATGTATTATACGTGAATGTATCACGTTTATGTGTGAATGCGTGCACTTTGCTCGTGAATGCGTCTAAATGTGTACTTTTCTTTCACAAAATACATCACGAGTGACGCATTTTACCTCAGGATTATCATTATAAACATACAGCCGTGTGTATATGATTGTGTATGCGAATGAATTACACGCGAAGGCGCACCGTTTGTGCGCGAATACATGTGGCTTTATTCGTGAATGTGTGTCTAAATGTGTGCTTGGCATGAACAAAATATATCATGAGTGACACATTTTACCTCAGGATTATCATTAGAAACATGCAGCCGTGTGTATATGATTGTGTATGCGAATGTATTACATGCGAAGGCGCACCGTTTGTGCGCGAATACATGTGGCTTTATTCGTGAATGTGTGTCTAAATGTGTACTTGGCATGAACAAAATACATCATGACTGACACATTTTACCTCAGGATTCTCATTATAAACATACAGCCGTGTGTATATGATTGTGTACGTGAATGTATTATACATGGATGTATCACGTTTGTGTGTGAATGCGTGCACTTTGCTCGTGAATGCGTCTAAATGTGTACTTTGCTTTCACAAAATACATCACGAGTGGCGCATTTTACCTCAGGATTATCATTATAAACATACAGCCGTGTGTATATGATTGTGTACGTGAATGTATTATACATGGATGTATCACGTTTGTGTGTGAATGCGTGGACTTTGTTCGTGAACGTGTCTAAATGTGTACTTGGCATGAACAAAATACATCATGACTGACACATTTCACCTCAGGATTCTCATTATAAACATACAGCCGTGTGTATATGATTGTGTATGCGAGTGTATTACATGCGGAGGCGTAACGTTTGTGTGCGAATACACGTACTTTGTTCGTAAATGCGTCTAAATGTGGACTTTGCTTTCACAAAATACATCACGAGTGACGCATTTTACCCCAGGATTGTCACCGTAAGTACGCCATCATCTCTGAATGGCGTCTCAGTCTTAGATCTATCGGTGCTGAGCTAAACACATCATTAACCAATCATACATATTTCTTTTTTTTTCTAATTCCAGTATATTAGCCACATATTTGAAAATGTAACACCATTTCGGCGTTGATGCGTGGCAATGACTCGATTGTGAATGGCGCTGTTCTTGCGGTTATGTATCAAACATCGGCAGGGGGTTTTAACGCAGTGGTTTTAGCACCCTGCGACAACGAACATCCACCACATGAGTTTGACTCCCGGCCACGGCTAACGTCAGTGGCAAGTGATGTCTGAAGTCTGAACTTAATCAGAATCAAAATATTGATATGTTCTCCGAGAAATCCGATGAGCTATGAAGCTCGTTTTAACACATGTCCAGAATGAGGTCCTGGGCCCAATCACCCCATTGACCAGTGTGGTGAAGTATGGTTGCTTAAACAACACCCCGTGATTGTAGTTAATTAATCTAAGATCTTAAAATGTTACAAAAAATATATGCCAAAATATATTATGCAATGTGACTTTTTTTTTAATTGGGGCATGGATTATTACATCACTATTCTTATGGTCTTTGTTTGTATTTCTAGATGTTTGATGAAAATCCAAATCAGCTTTTGCACTTGGGGAGATTTCCGCTTCCACGCTGCTGCTCCCAAAATCTAGAACTCCCTTTCCCAAGACACCTGTGCATCTGTAAAAAGGGCTTCACAGCTCATCGGATTCCTACAGAATTCATACATATTCTTATTCTGATCTGTGCCCGACTCCCTGCCGCTGCTTGCAGCGTAGTACGGTAATAACCACCGCGCTAACCGCAAAGTAGTTTAACACGTCGGCTTTCGCGACCATAATTATTCATAATAAAGGTTTTTTTTCGTTAGATCGCGTGAGTATAAATGTGTCGTGACCCTCCACACCACCCGACACAGCCAGAAAGGTTCGGCACGTAAACAAAACGCGCCAATTCGTTACTACTTCAGCCCACCGGCGTGTTGGAGAGTAAATCCACATCATTTACAATTTGAGTAGTACGACGTTTCGCTGGTAGTTACATCCAGCATCATTGGGCGATTTGCCAGAATAGTGAAGCAATCCATGTAAAAATAGAGCAAGATGACCTATAGCCTCAACAGACTGTTGGGGCAAGTGCTGTTAGCGAGCAGCACCTATGAAGGCCGGCACGGTACACTAGGATGTATGTGGCCAGCACCACGCCCGACCGCCTTTGTCTTCCCAGTGGCGATTTTTACACACCACGCCAGGTATTTATTTGAGGCTGAGTTGACCTAGGGGAGGCCCAAGACCGGTTCAGATAATAATCACTGGTTTTGGACGTGTGCAGGAATTGACATACATCCCCACACACAAACATATACCCATGCCCATATACCTTTCTCGTATAGATATAAATATCGAGAATATACACCCTTGGTCTACATCGCACCATCTTGCACAGTCTTGAGGTGCAGTTGCAGCGTGAGCCGTGATCTCTCCACTGCTGGCTGAAGGGGCTCCCCGAATTCAGTGTTTGGGTCCTGGGCGGTGTTTGACCGCACCTCAACCACGTTGGTGAGTGACGTTTGGCGGCGGAATGGGTGGGCGCAAGGGACCCCCCTTGGGGCAATACCGGTACGGAGTCCAACTCAGCTTTTGCTGGGTCGATAGTGCGCTAACCGCTGCGCCACCGCTCGACCTTTGAGGGTTTCAAAGCTCCCGTTGTGTAGCGCGCGTCTAAATTTCACGCGGGTTTTAATGTGTGGACCGACTTCAATTTGGAAAGCAACCAGCCTCTGAATAGCACGGATTTCGCCCATTCTCATCCTTTGTTCGAGCCACGCATTCGCACAAAGGAGACTCTTCCATCCAACTGCATTGCCAGCAGATGGAATCGTCTGTTCGCGACTGGCAATGAAGGCCAGCGTGACACGCGACAGAGGTGGCGTGGCCGTGAACACCACCGCTTGATGGCTTACGTACGGAACAAAGGTGCTAAATTCAGGCTGACTCGACCTAAGGGAAACCCAGGGCATGTTTAAAAAAATACCACTTGTGAATGATGTCCGCTGCTGGGATTTTGAACGCAGGCATTACACGTACCCGCACAGACATACTCCCTTAACCCATACACACGTGCTCACACACATAGCCACAAATACACAGATACAGATCCCCCCCCCCCCCCCATGTAGCCTTCACAGACTGTTAGCGAGCACATTGAATGGCCGGCACGGCTACACGAGGTGATTGGATGAGCAGCACGACGCCCAATCGCCTTCGTCTCCCAAATTGGCGATGTTTACACACGGCATAATATACTCATTTAAGGTTGAGTTGACCTAGGGGAGGCCCAGGATCGGTTCAGATAATCATCACGGGTGTTGGCCGTGAGAGGGAATTGAACTGTGGTTGGCAGCGCAGCCCATTATCCATTGAGCCACCGCTCCCAATGCATACCCACACACACACAAGACAAAGATCCCCCGTATAGCATTAACAGACTGTAGGGGCAAGTGCTGTTAGCGAGCACCTATGAAGGCCGCAACGGTACATGAGGGGGTGGGTGGCCAACCCCACGCTCGACCGCCTTTGTCTCCCCAGTGGCGATGTTTTTACGCACCGCACCAGGTACTCATTTGAGGCTGAGTCGACCTAGGGGAGGCCCAGGATCGGTTCAGATAATCGTCACCGGTGTTGGCCGTGAGAGGGAATCGAACTCTGGTCGCCGGGTTCGTAGCGCAGCGTAGCGTTAACCGCTACACCACCGCTCCCCACACACACACACACCCACACCCACACACAGATACACACACGCATGGACATGCATACATGCATGTGTGCAAGCGCATCAACTTGTAGGCACGCAATTTTTCGCAACAAATCCATGACACGGGCAGAAGAAAAGAAAAAAAAACCGTGATAAATAAATCAGAACAAAAAAAAATCACTGTTATTAATAATACCCCCACAATAACACCTTCCCTCGCCTCCTTTCAAGGGATGCGGGGCTAAAGAAGCCATTTATCCTAGCAACCAAGCCGTCGCTACGGCAACGGATGGGGTCTCCATGGCGACGATGTAGCCGAAATAAATAAATAATCTGCTTGCTTGCTGCTTGCTGCTTGCTGCTGCTGCTGAGTGAGATCCGTGTCAAAATCTGCAGGGGCACACATTGCGTTGATCCGAATTGCAATCAGTTACGGGCACCGCACACTTTGCGCGCGGGTGTAATTTTCGTGTTTTTTTTTATCTCTCTTGGCAATGTTGTTGCCTTTGAATCTTCATTTTTTCTAATTCCGTTTCAAACAATCGTTCATATTTTTTTTTATCCCTGCAAGATCGACACTGCGCTCCGTTGCAAACGCAGAGAGCGGCACGGAGGAGCGCGTTGCTATAGTAGCGGCACAAAGCGGTCTCGGGGATTTTTATTCGGCGAATTATGCAGCTCGGAAATTATATTTTAAAAAAGGACCACTTTGCGTGAACAAATGATTTAGTGATACCCGCTGCTGCTGCTGTTGCTGTGTTGGCGGTGGTGCACAACCACAATTATGAAAAAAACAACAACCACAACAGCAGCAACTCAATACGTTCGTCAACAACAACAACAATAACTGTGATCGGGAATCGAACAGAGGCTTTTGATGGACTCATAGAGCGGGGTCTGCAAACCACTGTCTCCAAACACTCCCGACGGCAGATTGATTAATTGCAAGGGGTTCTGTGACAGGTCAGCCCTATGACCGCCGTAACAATAACAACAACAAACTCTAAACACGTCAGTAATTAACACTGCTGCCTAAAAATAAAATAAAAACGAAAGACGTACAATAGGTGACGTTTCAGGCAATGGTCCCAAATGTCGTTACAAAAGTACCTTTTTTTTAAGGCAGCGGTATTGCGAACGTGAGTCTATGCCGCGTAATGTCAGCCGATTAACCGGTGAAGTTAGTTCGTGGACACTGCGGTGTTACGGTCAGCGTGCTGGACTTTCTAGTCCGAGGTTGGGGGGAGGGTGGATTTGCAACGATGGTTGAAGGTCCCTTCGCGTTGTCCACGCCTCTCTGTTCCCACCAACCCAGCCAGCGGTGTTGTGGATGGTGAAGTCGATCTGTTTGGTGGTGGGGTAAAATGTGGGAACCCCTCGTGTGGCTCCTCCAGAGTGGCCTGATCGACGCTTGCGGCAACGTGCGCAAGTTCGTAGTTACAGTCCTCCACGTGCAGACAAATGTTGGGGCATGACAACCTCGCTCTTAAATATTGCATAGGCGTATTGCAACGTTACGTCATTATGGCATCTATAATATACCATTGACTTCGTAGCATCGTCCATCAAGGCAAAAGGGTGATACGTTTTTGTTTGTTAAGTATGATTACTATCGGTGAACTTCACAATAGCGTAAATCCAACAACACATTTGTTGATGACAACACGGTGTGAGTGTGGCCTTAAATGGACAGCGTATTCAACAGGTGACGTTTCGGACAAGGGGCCTTCTTCATAATCATAGCACTTAAAACACGGAGGCCATAGAGATAGAGTGGAATGATGCGAATTAAACATTCAAAAACATACTCTTTGGTTCTTTCGGTGAAGTCACGTCGGTAGAAAAAGAATAGATCACGACGTTTCGATCGCAACGCAAGCAATCGTCATCAGGTGGGACAACCGCAGCAAGAAAATAAGATAGCCCGTAAAAACAAAGTTTTTCATTATAAATCCTTTATATGCGTGGC
>JAAXLI020001375.1:6878-18862 GCA_014621495.2 Entosphenus tridentatus | reverse complement strand
TCCCTTCCCAGGCCACGCCTCCCTTCCCAGGCCACGCCTCCCTTCCCCCACCTCACGGGAGGTCTGGGTCCCTCCACCACGTGACTCCCCAGGCACCCCCTTGGGGCCCCCAGCCCTCGTACGGGCCGACACAGTAGTGACGTCCTATGTCACTACACATGTAAAAGTGGGGAGCGGTGGTGTAGCGGTTAGCGCGCTGCTGCGCTACGAACCTGGCAACCCGAGTTCGATTCCTGCTCAGAGCCGGACAAAGGCGCCCGGGCGTGGAACTGGCTACCCACCCCCTCGTGTGCCAACAGTGCCGTCCGACTAAGACCACTTGCCCCTGCATTGTGTAAAAAGGCTATATGGGGGTTCTTTGTCTGTGTGTGTCAAAGTGCGCGTCTGTGTAAGGAAATCTTAAGAGCTCAACTTTGCTTAGGTCCAACGGCTTCGGATCGTGTATCCCTTCCTTGTTCGAAAGTTATCACAAAATACTTTCGTATTTCGTACGCACGTGAGGAGCGAAAAAAGACCACACACACACACGCAAAACAACGTATGGCTGTGGGGGAACACAAACAATAGACAAAGATCCCCCGTATAGCATTTTAACAGACTGTAGGTGCAAGTGCCATTCATCGCGAGCACCTATGAAGGCCGGCACGGTGGCACACGAGGGGATAGGTTTAACAAAAAGGACGCCCGTCCGCCATTGTCTCCCCAGTGGTGATGTTTTACGACACATTACTGATTTCGATCAGAACCTTCATTCAACCTGGAGAAAAGCTACGAAGCTTTCTTCCACAGATGTCCAGTGGGGGCTGAGTCGACCTAGAGGAGGCAGAGGAATGGTTCCGATAACACTGGTCTACATTCTTTAGACGTCGTCTGCTTCAGAGATGAAATGTGCTGTTTATTATGGATTTTGATGTGCTGAAATCAAATATGACAATTAGAACAACTGATTGGCTACTGTTCCCAATATATTTAAGTTTTTACATTTTACGTCTACGTATATTGTGTAGATAGTTGTGTAGATAATATATCGGAAGAATTTTGGCTGGAGACCAGTGTAATCGTCACTGGTGGTCGTGGCCGTGAGCGGGAATCGATCTCGGGTTGGTGGGTTCATCGCTGCACCACCACTCCACACATTCTCGGAGCATCACGCACACATACACCTACAACACCTGGCAAGCCTCAAAGATGCTCGCCTATCTAAACACTAGCCAGGCGCATACCTGTTTAGCTGATAAGATCCCACCAGATGTCAGAAACCATGTAACTTTCAAAAAACATCCACTCTTGCAAATATTTTTTTCTCTGCAATAAATTAACCTGTTATCCTAACCACTACCACCATCATCATCGTCATCGTTTTTAGATTATTTGGCTGCTATAGCTGTCCACGTGATACGCCGCTTAGTTGAGCTATCATTTGTGATAGCCAGACCGCTTCTGCAAAAAAAGAGCTGGACAGCTCAGTGGGCGTAACTTTATGACCCCCCCCCCCCACCAACTGGACATCTGTGAACATAGGCTTTATAGCTCATCAGATTTCTCCAGGATAAAAAAAGATTGTGATTGTGAATCTATTCCCTCCCTCCCCTGTCCCTCCCCCCTCCCTCCCTCTCTGTAACCAATCATCTCTCTGGATGATTAACACTTGTGTAGTGAGTGACTTCCAACAAACAACGTGTAGAGGGCTTCTTATTTCTCACACTTCAGGCACAATCACTGGGCGACAAATATTTATACACGGGGCTATGCATAGCCGACCCATCTACACAGCCCCATTGTCGGCGTCTAACTACATAGCTGACTGACTAATATAGTGGCGACGACGATGGGAGCCGTGCAGAGGATCGGCCATGCGGCCGGACGATGAAGGGAGATGACGGCGAAGACAGCCAGGACCCTGGACCCCACGACAGCCCCAATCCTTTGGTCACGCACCCCTTATTCACTTCCCAGCGTGGCCAGACCCCGCCTCCGGCCACGTCCCATTCTAGAACATTTGGGAGGTTCCCGGAGCTTCCCGACCTTTAACCCAGATTCGCCCCCCTTCTAGTTAGTTCTTATATAACGCACCGATACTCGTGATCATCCCTCCTGGTCAACAGATGGCACCCTGTCATTACATCACCCCCCCCCCTCACCCCCATATTTAGAAGATAGCCGTCCTGGCTAATACTAACAAAAGCAAACACATGAGGCAGAAGAGTTCCACAATAAAAACAGTAAAAAAAAACGAAAACAACAACAATGTTTTTGTTAAGACGGAACAAACCACATGGAAAAAGGAAGACCCAAGCTACAACTCGGGAGAGGTGAGAAGAGAGAGAGGGAGGTAGAAAGAAAGAAAAATGTTCCGTCCGCATAAGGCGTGAGCGTGACCCCCCTCATACACACACACAGGGACATTCCTATCACCGGAATCTAAAACATCTTGACCAAGTCCTCGACGCCGGTCCATCCATGGGGGCAATTTTTGAATTCTTCACAGGGGATGTGGGCTCAAACAGAAGACCCGGAGAAGTTGGTACCCATCCCCAGCTTCAAAGGTGATGTGGGCCGGGCCGCAGCCGGCGGCTCCTGACATTCGGCGAGACCTCAAGACCCGCTAACCTTCAGGGGTTCGGAAGCTGTGGGCGGCACAACACAATCCTTCTCGAAATCAACACAGGCTCAACCACCGTGATCTCGCCAATTTCGACACGGGCCTCTATCTGCGCTATGATACCCATACTCCCTCCGTTCGCCGCGATGCATGCATTTACCACCAGCTTAATATGCTGGTTCCTCGACGGCAACAAATAAAAATCACATCTGATATAATAGTGGTGGAAGCACCCGTGTCCACCAGGACACGTACCTCGATCCCCTGGATGGAGCCCAACACCACCCAGAAACCCGATGCGGCCGCGATCACTCGCACGCCAACTTCCTCCACTATGTACCTGAGCTAGGCAACCCCTGTGCAGTTAGACCCTGCCACTACCAGCAATATGAGTGCGATGTGGGGTGATGACCCGTGGAACCCCAGATGCCTGAGATGGTGAAATGGGCCGGGTGTCTGGTGTGTCGCTACTCGCCTGTCGGGGTTGAGATGTGGCCATCATTTCCGTTTCAGTTCATTTCATTTCAGTTAATTTATTAGGTATAGCCCTGTGAGCCATTCGGCTCTTGAATCGGGTGCAACCGCAACAAACAAAAACAAGAAACATCTTAAAGTGACAACGCTCAATAGAAAAATCCAGGAAAAAACAGAAAACTCTTCCAGAAAAAGCACCGTATATCAATGCTGTGTGCAAAAATCCCAGTGGGATACAAGTTAAACAATAACAACCATAAGACAATTTTAATAAAAGTTAGCAGTCTAACTCTGTACAACAAACAAATATGGCTAATCCAAGACGATTTAGAAATCACCAAAATAAAACTATAAAAACAACGTAACAGTGATCATAGGAACTGTGATTTAAATTTAACAATAAACGATATACGTAACATGTACGACCAAACTTTGCAGCCATAACTCCATAACAGCAGGAGTATCAGTAGGAGTATCAACATTTTCCAATGCACCTTTAAAGATCAGCACACTATAATCAAAAACTCAAGATCATACTTTGCAGTGGTAAATCCGGAACGATACCTTTGATATCAGGCCACTGAATAGCAGTGGCAGCTAGGGGTGTACAACTCCTCTAGATAAGTTTTGAGTGAAGATCTCGCAGGTAGTGATCCAAGTTGCAGTTTATTGGCGATAGCATTCCAGACCCTGGGGACAGCAATAGCAAAGGCCCTTCCTCCAGTATTTGTACGGTAATAAGGAATGTGAAGCTGGTAAATGAGCGAAGACCTTAGGCCACATTTTTTCTTCGAAACAGTGAGGAGATCCAGCAGGTAGTCTGCACATTTTTTTGTAAGTACATCGTGAATAAATAAGATCTGATGCACAAGCCGTCGATCATTAAGAGATGTTAAGTTTGACCCAATGTAGAGATCGCAGTGGTGGGTCCTATATGGGCAGTTCAATGCAAATCTTAAGGCTGAGTGATAAATTGAGTCAAGTTTCTTCCGTACAGTACTGGGGGCTGATTTATATACGATGTCACAGTATGATAATTGTTTTTTTACTCTTCTATCTGGCAACAAAACTAACACCTTTTTACAAGGAGTCATGTTTGCATAGACCACAATACCTGCAGTCATAATACAAACAAAAGACATAACTCTGATAATGTGCACTGTCCTTGAAGTTGATTGGGTTCCGCCGTAGAGTGGTTAGTTGGGTGGTCGCCACCCGAGAGTGTGTTGTGTTAGTAGCCTGGAGTATGTTTGTGCTAAGAGTTGAATAAAACGTGTTGCTCCCAAGACTAACGTCTGAGACTCAGTTGGACTCACTACACAAGTAATGAGGTTGGCACATGACTCATTCATGGCTGTTCATATGGAAGTAGCACGCACACAAGTTCGTAAACCTTTATTGGCCGGATGTCAATTCTGATATTGCCAATCGTGTGATGCCTGTCAACGGACAATAGCTAAGGCTGGGTGCCGAAGCCTCCCTTGGGTAAATATCAATTATAAGCACCCTATTTCAATGGTGGATTTCGCAACACGTTATCCAGATGCAAAGATATTGAAATATATAGGGACAATGGAGGTGGCAGAAGCTCTAATGGATATATTTTCACGAACAGAAGTCCTTTGGGAGCTATTGGGTGAAAGAGAGACAGTTCACTGCAGAGCTTGTGAGAAAAATAGGGCGGTTGTTGTCTATTTAACAAATATTTACACACCCCCTACAACCCCTAGTTTAATGGCTTGGTGAAGAAGTTTAACAAGGAGAGCTGGGAGAGCAGCTCCTGGTCGTTGTGGAGACATTGAGGAAACTTCTCAGAAGTAGTGTGTGCAGGCAAGGACAGGCTGGCCACGTGCTGAACAGGCCGCACCACAACCTAACGAACTCCAGCGAGGCTTGGCCAAGCGCCCACCCCTCCCCTTGGTCGGTGGTGAGGATCACTCTTCCCACCCATCTGGTGCCCATATACACTTGTACAAGTTGTACAATTCAAGGATATGTGACACCTTGTGTTGCAAGAGCATCTTGTCGGGTCAGCACTACTGGAAAGTGGACCTCGGGAACACGGGGCAGAGGTGTTGGGTTGCAGCTGCCTATAGTACTACAGATTGTAAAGTACAATGCGACGTGATGCCCTCTGGTGCACATATACAGAAGTACAAGTTATACAGGGTATGGTTAGGTTTGCACTGGTGACAACGCCAAACAGTCCAATTGAAGCAGAGATCACACCACGCAGCTGGGCCGATTCTTCACATTTTATTAAAATAATTAAAATGTCTGCACCAGCGGAGTCGAAATCAGAATATGTATTTATACTAGATGAATCCGATGAGCTTTACAACTATTTTAATAGGTAAGAACTTTACAACAATAACCAATGCAAAGTACAGGAATGGCAAACAAATCACCCAACAACTTAGAAATAAAATTAAACCATCCCTCTCCGAAGCTCACCTCCACCTTCACCCCTCACCCTTCCCCTCCACCATCACCATCCGTCCCCTCACCCCTCCACCGTCACCACCCCTCTCCTCTAACTTCCCTTCTGTTTCTTGGATTTCTGTCGCTCTCTACCCTCAGGATTCACAGCTCAGATCCATGATCTTCATGTAATCACCCCCCACCCCCAGCGCGGGATAAAGAGGCAGAGTGAATCGGTCATGAATTGCGTGCAGGGACTGCATTGAGTCTGCTCGGTAAAACTCCAGGAGGCCCTCTTCCCAGTGCAGAAGAACCCCGACTCTGCGGAGAGGCACCCTCACCTCTACTGGGGTCTCCACTCCACCGTGACTCACTGAGAAGCGGGTGCCATCTTTCTTTAAACACCAAGACTCATCGCCCATTCCCAGGATGCATGCAGCATTGTCTCCTTTCCGTGGGATCGTCCCGTACGCGGCTCCAACCCAACACCACTGCCCCTTGTTACCAAGGTCCACCTCCCAGTACTGCTGACCCGACGAGAAGCTCTCGCAGCACAGGACTTGTGGACAGAACTCAAACCGGAGGGGGTGATAGGGGTGGCGCTGGGGGTCGCGGGTCACCGCCACCATCCTGAGATCCGGAGAAATCTGGAGCAGGTTATGGGCTGAGTTCGTGTCAAAAGTCGGTGAACATCCATCTAGGAGACCAATATCACCACCATCAACATCACCATTACCATCGGCAGAAACATCACCATCAGCAAAATAACTATCACCATCAGCAAAATTAACATCAACATCATCAACACCATCAGCAACACTCTCACTCACATTCTGCAGAATGCAGGAAAACGTACAACAACTGCCATTCGCTACGACGTGGCAGTGACGTCACCACAGGGATTGTGCCAGGCTAGGTGCACTTTGAGGCCACGTGACGTGTGAAAGTCTCGATGCTGGAAGGAGGTGACTGACCGAGATGACTGATCGAGATGACTGGCAGATTCACCACCGGTGCCTCTACTTTTCCAGCTTACTGTATTTTATCCACCTGGCGCTCTGCTCATTGTTGTGAGAATCGCTCCTCTGCCCTATGCTGCTGGAGGGTGACTGTCTTCAACTTCAATATAGCGTCCATCATGAGCCTCCTCAACCACTAATACCTGTCTTCAGCAAGTCCAATCAGCTCCATATCTTCCTGTACCACATCAGTCCATTTCTTCTCCAGCTGCTTGGGGACTCAGTGGCTGGGCATGCAGTCTACATGACCCAACAAATACAGCCTGCTGAACGAGGTCACTGATGGGAATGTGTCCAGATCTTTCAAGGCTCTGTGAGCTCATCACACAAACCAGGCTGGTGAAACCAAGGATGGAATGTAGGCAGGCCAGCCTGAATGTTTCAAACCGGTGCAGATATTCAATTAGAGAGGGTCACATTTCTAAAACATAAAGGGAGGAAATAACTGTGGCTGAGAACACCTGGAGCTTTGTATGAAGTGCCAGACCAGGTCGCTTCCACACAACAGCATTACGCACCTGATAAAAAGATAATGCCGCTCAGCTGATTTGGATTGAGACCTCTGCTCCCAAAACTTGTTGGTGATTACAAGCCCATGAACTGAACAGAAGTCTAGCAGCCTCCTGACATTTTTATTGATCTGATCTGGCCTTAAATTTTGTACCTACATTATGTGCGTACATCACCACTCGGGAATTAGTCACCCAATGGGATGACTCTTTCCCGAGGGGCCACTTCAGCCAGCACCTGAAGCAGGAGGTCATAGAAGGCATCTGACTCATCAGTCTTGCCTGTGTAGTGATGTAAAATGGATCACTACGGCACGTAGCGCTAAGTGCTGTAAAACAAGGAAATATGGGTGCAGAGGCGAGCACACCGTGCAATACCATACAGTGGGTCACTAGGGACGTGGTACCGGGTGTGAGCAGAAAGAGGCAAATTAGTCCTACCGACAGAATAGGGAATAGCAGCCACTCCGCCAGCGCAGCGAGTAATTGCCACATACTTGGCCATGGGGGAGCGTGGTGAGGGCTGCTGGTGGAGGGGGGCATGTGAGGACGAGTCACCCTGGCATCGGGTGAAGGACGTGATGGGCCGGGGTGAGGAGTGGGGGGGGAAAAGTGACTGAGGGGACATGGGAAGTGTAGCCCTGGAATCTTCTGGAAAGTTTCTGAAGGGGGCGTGGTTAAGGCCGGAGCCGGGCAGGTGGCACGTGCAAGGTAGTCTGGAACCTTCGAGAATGTTCCAGAGGGGGACACGGCCAAGGGTGGAGCCAGGTCGCGCCAAGAGGGATAAAAGGGGAGCCCCAATCGCATATCGGGGCTGTCTGCAGGTGAAGTGGAACCCAAGTGCTACGTCTTCGTCTTCATCTCCGTCTCTGACATCCTGGGTCTCTGACCCGGTTATAGTTATCCCGTGTGCGCAAGAGATAGGCGTGTTATAGTCCCGTGTGTAACGAGTGTAAGAGTCAGGTGTATTGTAGTCCCGTGTGTAACTGTGTTATGTAATGTAGAATAAACGTTGCCTCCTGAATAGTGGTTCCGAAGTAACTCACTATACCTGCATCCCTCCACTGATGTTCATCTTCTGTGGGGGTGTAAGCCACCACCGCCACCATTTCTCACCTTCAGTTGATGCGGAGGTATACACACAGTAAGCCTAGGACTCACAGCTTCCACACAATGCCTCCACGCTCTTACACCCCGTTCATTCTTTAGTTCAGTAGGAACGCCCCTCCCTGTTGTTCGGCAGTTTCCACCCCCGAGTGAAGGACTGTCCACCCCTCATGGTGACTGGAGCCAGAAGCAGCCCACTCGGCCTTCTGTATTATGCAGAGGTGCGATACCGGTCCAGCTCCTGAAAGAGGAAGGGCAGCCTTTCCTCTGTAGTGAGCATTCGGACATCCCATGGGGCCACTCCATGTTTCCTGTTGTGTCTGGAGGGTGTGGGTTTAGTCTCCTGGCTCACACAATTGAGGTTTGGCCAGGAGCCTCCATCTATAACTTAGCTTAATCTCTGTTATTTGTGGTTTTGTGGTGATTGGGATGAAGATGGAGGGGTTACCTGGCCCTCTGGCCCATCCAGAGCCCTCGGTTGGCATCTGTGGTGGCTGCGAGTGTAATGAGGGGAACAGCCAATTGTGATCGGCCTCCCACCAATGGCATTGCCCTCAGTCACCACAGCATTACCGACCAGCACTATTAAGGAGATAGGGGGTTGTTTTTGCCAGTCGCCATCACCATCACCACTTCCACCATAACCATCATCAGAGTGTGAGGCAGAGTGAGTGTGTCATTGAGTAAGTGGAGTTTGTGTTTTCTCTCCTGTTTTACAGTGTGAATGGCCGAGTGAGTTAGTTTAAGAGCATGAGTGAATGCAATTGAGTGACTATGGGGAGTTTATATGTTCTTCCATCAACAACAACACAGCATCATCATCATCATCATCGATGAAAGCAGCTACAATCTTAACCACAGCAACAGTGCTATCCGCAACAACTTCCCACTGTACCTCAACCTCGCTGCATGAAGCGTGACTCACATCTACTGATGAGTTCCGCTCTGTCGAGGCCGCGCCGAGCAACTGCAGGTAGTCCAGAAGCTCTGGCTGATTCGACTCCCCATGGAGCTGACCTCCGCCGGAGCGTGGGCACAAGAGCAGCTGCTGAAGCCCCGTTTCCTCCTTTAGGAGTCGTGGGTTTGGGTTGCGGTGCATCCGGAAGTGTGGAGGTTCTGAACGAGAGTAGGCGCTCGTCTATCTGCTCCTGCAGAGCAGCCGTTGTCTCAAACTCCAGCAACGCGCTGGGCCCAGTTGGCTCCATCTGCTCGCATTCCAGACTTGTGAAGCTATGCGAGGTGGAGGCGTAGTGGAGAAATCAGAGAGAGACTCGGAACAGGGGAAATGGCAGCCTAGAGAACCATGCATGGGTCCTTCATGAGCATCAATGGAATTTGTGAGAGCTGAACGTGAGTGCGATGGGGCATCCCTACCTTGCCCAGTGTAGAGTGCAGCCCTAAAACACGACAACATACAGACAAAATGCAGCAGAGAGTCAATGCACAATACAAAGTGGCAGTGTGAGTGGTAGCAAATTCCCTTTAAACACTGAGTACTGAGTGTGTGGGGCTGTTAGAGGCACCTAGCATCAAGAAGTGAACACACCTACAGCAAACAACAAGTGTCATACTCTATGGTTATTTATTTTTGTGTGGCGACCGAAACGTCCTGATCTATTATTTTTTCTACCTACGTGACTTTACTGAAAGAACCAAAGAATATGGATTCCTGCAGTCACGAAAGCTTCAAATCAAGATTGAACAACTGTTCTTCGCCACTAAGTGGTGGTGATGTCCCCACAGCACTTGCACAAGGCCAGTTGCACTTTGAGGCCACGTGAAGTGTCAATGGCTCCTTGGCAGGAGGTCACTGGATGGACTCAGGTGCCATCGGTTGCCTTACTGAGATGACTGGCAGATGCACCATCTGTGGTGCCTAATGTACCAACTTGCTGCATTGTATCTGCCCGCCGCTCCGCTCGTTGTTGTTAGCATCGTTGTTATTGAAGGCCAACTGCCTCCTACTCCTCAGTTGCATCCTTCACAAACCTCCTCCATAGAGGCTGATACTAACGCCACTGGTACCAATCATCAGCAAGACCACTCAGCTCCACTTCCTTCTGTACCACGTCAATGAATCTCTTTTCTAGCCGATGACATCCATTTACCCCGCTCTATCTGGCCAAATTGAAGCTGCTTGGCCAAGAAGTAGCTGGGTATGCAGGCTACATGACCCAGCCAATGCAGCCTCGTCTGCCAGAGGAGCTCCGTATCTACATTTTTTCAAGATTTTCAAGCTCCTCACACAATTCAGCCTCGTTAAACCAAAGAGGGATTGTAGGCACGCCAGTTTAAATGTTTCACAAGCATAGCGAAGGGACCACATACATTTGGCGGAGAAGACTTTGAGCTTCATATTGAGCAATAGGTCAGATAGCTTCCACACAGCGTCACACAGCTGATGAAAAGAAAATGCCACTCGACTGATTCAGTAAGACCTCCACTGCCAAAATGGATCTGGTCATAAGCACATTGTCCAGGTACAGAAACGTCACCACTCTCTCCCTAACTGCTCCATCGGTCATGAGGAATGAAGGGAGGAGAGTATTTGATGACAAAAAACATACGCAGGCAGGTTAATAATTCTTGTGGGGCCGAAATCTAAGTGAAACACTCCAGGTGCAGCAGCAGACTCTTCAAATGATCAGAGTGAGCAACAATTGCCCGGAAAATTAGCATGCATAAACATGGTTCACCATAAAGGAGTCTTCCCTTGACCGCTCATGGGCACTGATTATCCTATTGTATCCGTACCAGATGGAAATACCCTCTAGTTCAGCCATGGAAAGCTTCTCGAACTATGTGGTTGAAAAATATGTAAATTAATGTAGATCACTTCAGTATAAATGGGTCAACCCTCCACCACCAGATACAGCCAATTAGTAAGGGATTTGTCACGTAAACAACGTGCCAAATAGTTACTACTTCAGCCCACTGGTGTGTTGGGAGAGTAAATCAACAACATTTATACCATTTTATTACGACGTTTCGCGTGTAATTACACCCAGAATCATCGGACGATTTGCCACTATTCTGGCCACTATTCTGGTAAATCGCCCGATGCTGGATGTAATTATCAGCGAAACGTCGTACTTAAATTATAAATGTTGTGAATTTACTCTCCTACACACCGGTGCACTGAAGTAGTAACAATTTGGCCCTTTGTTTACATGACAAATCCCTTACTAATTGGCTGTATCGGGTGGTGGAGGATTGACCCATTTATACTTACGCAATCTAATCCAAGAACCTTTATTATGAATATTGGTCGTGAAAGCCTACGTATTAAATCGAATGTAGAGGCTAGATGACATCGTTGTGACTCGACCACGCAACTTTATCTGGGCCTGCCCACCACCATGAAGGTCCATAAGGAATCAGAATCAGAATATTTATTTATACTAGCGGAATCCATTGAGCTAGAACGCTCTTGTTCACAGATGTTAAGGAAGGGCACGGGGTCAAAAAATGATTGGCCACTGTGACAGCTGCAAGTGCCATGAGGGTATCAGCTGATTGTTATCGGCCTTCCCTCCAATTGTTGGGGTGCATAGCGAGGGTCTACAACGTTACCGACCAGCAACCACCAAAGAGGACAGGGATTGTTTATACTGGTAGGAACGAAGTGAACCAGCCTACAATAGATTATATCGTCCGTCCGTCCGTCCGTCCATGTAGCAACATCGCCCCCTACTGCAAACACTTGGCATGACCCTACAAAAACCTTTAGATTCAGTGACGCTTTCCTGTCTAAACAAAAGTATAACATTCCCTTAAAATTCCGAGATAGCTTTTAATTAAAACTTTTAAATTAAAAATTAACTCACAGCGGCCTAAAGCCTACAGCTAGGC
>JAAXLI020001374.1:48397-61270 GCA_014621495.2 Entosphenus tridentatus | reverse complement strand
CAAGGCGAGGAGGAGGAGGTCACGAGACGTCTGCCATGGGGACATTGATGGGAGATGTTCACTACCTCGCTTGAATCTTGACTTAAAGCTTTCGTGACTGCAGGAATTCATAAAAAATATATAACAAAAAACGACTAAACGTCCTAGTTTTTTGTTATTTTTTTATTGTTCTTTCCTTTGAACTTATCTACGTGACTTCACCGAAAGACCCAAGAATTCCTCGCTTGGTGTACAAAGAGGTCGTGGGTTCGATCCCGACCCTGACGCCTCCCGCGTATTTTGAGTTTCTCTCCCCGTGTGTCGAGGCCCTGGGGGGTTTTTTCCCTCCACATTCATCAACATGCGTTTAAAGCATTTGGCTGCGACGTATTTCCACGCGATAAGTTTATTTCTCGAGCTATCATTTGCGACCAGGTCGCTTCTGAAAAAGATCCACAAACTGAGTGGACCTTTCCTGGTGACACATTTTTTATATTTAAATATTTAGTTGAGGTGATGGCGCAGGTGATGAAGGTCGGCAAGTGATGGGGGGGGGGTGTGCTGGCGGAGGATGTGGAGAGGTGACGGGGAGGCGGTGCGGGGAAGGTTGTGGAGGAGGAGGAGGAGGTGGAGGAGGAGGCGGTGCGGGGAAGGTTGTGGAGGAGGAGGAGGGATGCGAGGGGCCGCGCCGGGGTTTATTAAGGAGCTGGAGGCTGGAGCGGCGCGGAGTTTGGTTCGGGTAGAGGAGGAGCGAGAAGAGAGGAGGAGGAAGCGAAGGAGGCACAGTGCGCGACTCGAGAGGGAGAGACACGCGGAGCGAGTGACGCAGCGATGAGCGGGACTCCCCCACCCGCCTCTTCACTCACCTTACCGGCAATCACCTCATCACTCACCTCAACAACACCACCACCACCACCACGCACTTCTCCACTGACTTCATCAGCACCACGACGCACCTCTTCATCCTCACTGAAACCACCACGCACCTCATCGCACTCCTCAACATCGCCCGCTTCTCCACTCTACTCAACCTCACCACTCACCTCTTCACACTCACCACCACACGCCTCTCCACTCTCCTCAACATCGTCGTCGTCGCCGCTCGTGCTGATGAAGACCCTGGGGCTCTGGTGGGTGCTGGTGGCCGCCGCGCTGCTGCAGGCCCCTCCGGCGGGGGCCCAGACCCCCGTGTCCCCCTCCGCGGGGGGGCCCCGGCGGCCGGGCGAGGTGTGGAGGCAGCTGATCCAGTGGGAGAACAACGGGCAGGTGTACAGCCTCCTCAACTCCGGGCCCGAGTACCTGCCCGGGGGCAGCAGCGCCCACAACCAGGGCCGCAACACATTCTGGCTGGGAGCGGGTGGACAGCAGCCGGGGCAGCCGCAGCTGCAGCAGGGGCAGCAGCAGCAGCAACAGCAGCGTCGACAGCAGCAGCAGCAGGGGTCAAACGGGGCCCGTGGACAGGGACGCAGGCAGACCCCCTCTGCCCCTCGACCCAGCCCAGTGACACAGACCAGAAGAACTGGTGGCGGCGGCGGCGGCAGCAGCAGCAGCTACTGGTGGCAGACCAACTCTGGCTCATGGGCGACCGCACGACCCCACGCGTCTGCCCCGGCCGCGCCGCGACCCCAGGCGGCCGCGCCGCGACCCCAAGTGGCCCCGCCGCGACCCCAAGTGACCCCGCCGCGACCCCAAGTGGCCGCACCTCGACCCGTGGCCGCACCGCTCCCCGCGCCCCGGACCCAGACGGCCACAACCTCAGCAGCTTCATCAGCAGCTGCAGCAGCAGCAGCCACGGCGCCTGCACCGCCCCGAAACGCGAGACCCGCCGAGACGCCGGCATCCGTGGCCATACAGGACGGGATGACTGGGAGACATCAGCAAGGGGGGCTGCCTAGGGTGCAGGGGGTCCCCGAGGGGACACGAGCCGGTCAGGGCGTGGGGGATGACCCCAACTCCAACACGTACCGCCACGAGGAGAACCCCTACTACAGGAACCCCTACCCGCCCTTCCTCAGCAACCGCGTGCCGCCCCGGACCCCGCAGAGAACCCGTAAGAAGTTTACCTGCGTGGGGGGCGGGGGAGGGGTGTTAGGGGAACTTGCAGGGGGTTGGTGTCGGGGGTTCTAAGTCAGGTGGGTTGTGTAGGGGTTCTAAGTGAACGGGGTCCGCGTTGGGGTTCTAAGTGAACGGGGTCCGCGTAGGGGTTCTAAGGGGGTCCGTGTAGGGGTTCTTAGAAATTAACCCCGAGGGAGGCTGTCCCCCGACTTACACCCATTGCTGAATGCTGACCCCCTCCCCCCACCACCACCACAACTCCCCTCTGCTCAATTCTCCGAGAGTGTTGTCGGGTTGTATACCGCGTGTTGTTCGCCACGACGTCTGACGTTTCGCTGCACGTGCCGGGTAAACTTCTTCAGGAACTGGATTTCAACGTTCGGTAATCGTTCCGAACAACAGATGGAAACATATCGGGCTGCTACGCATCACACGCTGCGTAGCTGTATTGCCCCTATGGCATTCTTGTCGTCGGGAGGTCTTATAGTCTATGGTTCTTATAGTTTATGGTTCTTATAGTTTATTGTTCCCACTGGCAGAGCCAGTGGGGGGGGGGGGGGGGGCCCCCCCCCCCCCCCCCCCCCCAATGATCCGATCGAAATCCCTCATTTCGATCGGACCATTGGGGTTTATTAGTAATAAATCGGCATTTTGCGCCCCCCACTGCCACTGTGTAGCATATTATTACGTGCCAGGGACTCCATGAGATGATAGCACAATAGTCTGAGTCCATAATTGGTAATAAGTAACGGCAAAGCGGTTATAAGTGACTCAGAATTGTGCGCATTTGCGTATACAGGGCACGACTTCCCTGAAGGCATCAACAGCTTCAGCGAGCGCGATGCCGATCACACGACGCGGTTCGAATTCGACCCTCGCTCGATGGCTGCGCCATCGCCACACACGCGTCGAATAATAAGCAAGGGACAAGTCTTTACTTACTAACAACTCCTTACTAACAAGTCCTCACTTACTAACAACTCCTCTATCATGTTTCATTGTTGGAGGGGTTGCCCCCCCTACCTGAAAATCCTGGTTCCGCCATTGATTGCTCCCATATTCTTTGGGTCTTTCGGTATTGTTCTCATAGTTTATTGTTCTCATAGTCTATTGTTCTTATAGTTTATTGTTCTCATAGTCTAGGGTTCTCATAGTCTAGGGTAGGGGTCGACAACCTACATCTCTGGAGCCGCGTGCGGCTCTTCAAGGACGAGTTCACGACGTTGTGAATCAAGGACCCCACCGTCTCGCATTGACCACAGTGAATTGCGGCTCTTGAAATATTGCGGGTTTTTTCCGAATTCGACAAAAATATCTTGTTATTTTGGTTGCCAACCCCTGGTCTCGGGTTATTAAAATCGTGTTTTTGCACGACCGGCGACGGCATGAAAACCGGTAAATTCCGGTTACCGGTTTGCTGCGCTATATAACAGATATGTCTAGAGACATACAGTTAAGCATACCGTGGCTGCGAAACGAAGGCTGCTGCCACAGTGTAATGGTCAGCAACAAATTGGACTTTCAACGTCCAGAGGTCACCGGTTCAACTCAATCTCCGGGCCCGGCATTTGAAACAATGGTGGCGGCAGTTGTATTTTGTTTGTATTATCCCCCCGGCCCCACCGCCTCTGTCCGACCCCAACAGTGTGAATGGGCTCGGTGGGATAAAACGTGGTGGGTACTCACACCTGGCGCGTGTTACGGCCCTTTGCTCGTTTTGCACCACGGGGGGGGAGGGGGTGCGCTCGAACAGAACGCAAGACGGACATCAACACAGCTCATCCTGGCTTTAGCGGTTTAAATAGCACGGCGTAGTTCGTTCGAGAGGGGCCTCTCTCTGTGTGCAAACGCAGTCGTCTGTGGCGGCAGTACACGAGCATTGCGGTTCAAGCGAGAGCTTGACTTCTTCTGCTGATGAGAGACACCGACCGAATGTCGAGACTGGTTCAGAGTAGTGTTTTTTGTTGTTGGTGCTTTGTGTTGAACCAATTGGTGCTCAAACGAAAACACATTCACTGCCAGTACAGAAGGCCGTGGCGGCTTATGGGATGTGTAAAATAAATACTTGTATATTTATCAGAATTTATATTTATCCTGGAGGAATCCTATGAGCAACAAAGCTCTTTTTAACACGTAGGCTTTCGCGACCAATATTATTCATAATAAACGTTTTTGAATTAGATCGCGTTATTTTATAAATAACCCAAAAAACGTTTATTACGAAAGCTCTTTTTCACAGATGTCCAGTATATATGTTTTTTCGTTATGTGGAAAACACAGCTATGGGAAGGGATTCGGAGTTGCCTAATTGTTTATGCCATTAACATCTGTTTAGAGTTTGACGTCCACTCTTGTGCCCCCTAATGACGTCTTCGATGTCCCCCCATCCTCCACCCCCACCCCAAAACACGAACTCGCGATGCTTGTGTGGGGGCACGCGCAAGGGGGTCCTGCTGCACGGTATTCACGTGTCCGTGTAAGGGGAGTTGTTTGCGCAAATGGGTCCCTGTGTAGGGATATGAGTCAGCGTTAGGAAACCGTGTTCGGGATGGGGGTCAGTGTTAGAGATTGAGGAGACAGTGTGAGGGGTAAGAGACAGCCTTAGGGATAAGAGTCGGATAGGGAGTCAATGGTTGAGATGGGAGAGGAGTCAGTGGCCGAGATAGGAGGCAGTGTTAGTTATAAAAGGTCTGGAAAGGGGTCCGTTTCGGTTTGTGGATTCTGTACAGGAAGTACAGGCAGGGAGTTTCCTCGTAAGGATCTGCATAGGTACGTACCCCCTTGATGAGAGGGGTCACATTGCGGGGTCTCGGCAAAGGGTTCATACAGGGGGTTTGGGCATCCTTGTGCTCGCCTGAATCTGCCTGTCACGGAGACCGTGTCCATGCCCTTGGTGACCCCGTGCCCTTTGTGACCAAATGACCCCGTGCCCCCCTAGCTCTGCCTGACCTGGTCCCGGACCCCTACTACATCCAGGTGTCCACCTACATCCAGCGCGCTCACCTCTACTCCCTGCGCTGCGCCGCCGAGGAGAAATGCCTGGCCAGGTGAGGGGGGAGGGAGGGTGGGGGGGAGGAAATGGTTGGGGGGCGGGGGGGGGAAACTCGACAAGGAACACTCACTGACAGCGCGTCTCCCACCTGCCCCCCCCGCTCTCCCTGTTGACCCTCTCCCGCCTCCTTCCCACCTGCCCTTTCCCCCCACTCCGTCTTTCCCCACTCCCACCTGCTTCTCAACTCTCACCCTCTTCCCTGATCCCTGCTCTTCCTCTCTTCCTGCTCCCACTACCTCTCCCCGTTCCTTCCTCCTACCGTATATCCTCTCTCCCTGTTTCACTCCCCGCCCCCCCCCCAGCACGGCGTACCGCCCCGAGGCGGCTGACTACGACGTGCGTGTCCTCCTGCGCTTCCCGCAGAAAGTGAAGAACCAGGGCACAGCCGACTTCCTGCCCAGCCGCCCCCGCGAGGCGTGGGAGTGGCACGCGTGCCACCAGTGAGCCGCACTCCGACAATCGTGCGCCGCGCCGTGCCAATAACCCCACCACTACACGACAGCACAGACAAAGATCCCCCATGTAGCCTTAACAGACTGTTGGGGCAAGTGCTGTTAGCGAGCACCTATGAAGGCCAGAACCGCGCACGAGGGGGTGGGTGGCCTGCACATCGCCCGGCCGCCTTTGTCTCCCCAGTGGCGATGATTTTACACACCGCACCAGGTACTCTTTTGAGGTTGAGTCGACCTAGGGGAGGCCCAGGACCGATTCAGATAATCGTCACTGGTGTTGGCCGTGAGCAGGAATCGAACCCGGATCGCCGGGTTAATAGTCCAGCGCTAACCGCTACACTCCCGCTCCCCACCGCAGCACACCACACTCACACGCACGTACTCTCCTTCACGCGTGCCGCCAGTGAGTGCGGCGCACAGCCATACTTCACAGATCATGTATCGTGCTCGATCAATACCTCACCATGCCTCGCCAATACCCTGCCACAGCGATAACTCACCACACATGCCACAACACCGCAGCGCACCACACACACACACACAACTCGCACGTGCCGCCAGGAATCGTAGCAGCCTACTCACCATACTTAACCAACATCAGACCTCACCACGCCACGTCTCACCAATTCATCTAAGCACCTCATGCGGGCCATCAGCGAGGGCGCGTCTCTCCCCACAGACACTTCCACAGCATGGACGAGTTCAGCCACTACAACCTGCTGGAGGCGGGCTCGGGCCGCAAGGTGGCGGAGGGCCACAAGGCCAGCTTCTGCCTGGAGGACACCACCTGCGACTACGGCTACCGCAAGCGCTACGCCTGCACGGCGCACACGCAGGTGACACGCCGGCCATCTGCCGCCCGCTGTGGTCTCGCGCGCACACGTGCACGCGTGCGCAGTGCTTAGAAAATTGCGCTACAAACCTAGCATCACGATTTCGATTGCCACTCATGGCCAACATTGTTGACAAATACCTGAACCTCCCCTAGGTCCACTCAGCCTGAAATGAGTACCTGGTGTGGGTTGTAGACATGAGCACTCGGGAAACTAAGGTGGACGGGTGTGATGGTGTGATGCTGCCCACCCACCCCCTGGTGTGCCGTGTTGTCCTTCAGGCTATACGGGGTCTTTGTTGAAACAGGGAAATGGTGCAGATGTGGGCAGAGTGGAGGAGTTACCTTACCTAGGCAGTGTGCTTATAACCAGCTCTGGTTTAGCAACATCGGTTTTAATTTGAATCAATTTAAGCGGAATAACATTTTCATCAGTTGCGTAACGCTGCGTGGAAGCTACCTGGCCGATCTCTTCACACAAAGCTCCATGTCCTCTCTGACACAGTTAAGCCCTCCCTTCTCTATGCTTGGGAATACCTGGACCCCTTGACTTGAAAGAGTCAGGCTCGCCTGCCTCTGATCCTCCCTGGGTTTAACCAGATTGGATTGTGTGAGGAGCTCCCAAATCCACGAAAAAACTGGACACAGTCCCATCAATGAGCTCCTCCCGCAGGCGAGGCTACGTTGGCTGGGTTATGGAGCCTGCATGCACAGCCTCCGCATGCCCAGTAAGCTTCTGTTTGACCAGATAGAGGAGGCTAAACGGACATGGCATTGGCTATAGGATAAATGGTATTGATGACCGGTACCAGCGGTGTCAAGATTGGACTCGATGGAGGAGGCTCTGAAAGGACACTGCTGGGCATTTGGAGGCAGTTGCCCTCCAACAACAACGGAGAGCAGAGGAGCGATGCTCACAACGAGCGGAGTGCCGGACGGTTACAATGCAGCGAGTTGGCAAAGTGTGGAGCATAGGTGGTGCATCTGCCAGACATGCCAGTCAGTTAACCCATGGCACCTGGGTATGTCCCGTGCAACTAGCCTGATGGTGAATGGTGCTCGTCGTTGTTTATCTCTCTTGTATCTCTCTCTTCATATCTCCGTGTGTCGTCTCCTCTCCCCCGTGTCTCCCTGCCCCAGGGTCTGAGCCCCGGCTGCTACGACACCTACAACGCCGACATCGACTGCCAGTGGATCGACATCACCGACGTGCGGCCCGGGAACTACGTGCTCAGGGTGAGCGGCCGCCCCTGCTCCCCCGGATCCCCGCCTGCTCCCACTGCCTCTCCCTGCTCCCCCTTGACCACCACCCGATCCCCCTTGCTTCCACATACAACCCCTGCTCCCCTCTGCTATCCCCCTGATCCTCCTTGCTCTCCTCTGCTACTCGTCAATCTGCCCCTACAGCCGCTTACTGCCTCCCGCTCCCTCCGGCTTCCCATGTCTCCCCCACACACGCCCCCCCCCCCGCTCTGCTTTCACGTGTCCACACGTGCCGCCGGTCGAGAGGCGACGTCGGGCGACTACACCAGCACCGTTACATCGGCAGCCGCGTGGGGGGGGGGAAGGGTTTCCAGCCTTCGCGAGGCACGATCGTCAGGGCCGGCCGCCACTAGCGAAGGGAGTTGACGAACCACCACAGACGTGGCCGATTAGAACTTGCGTGCGATTAACCTGCTCGGGCAATCGAGTCATCCCAGGGTTGACAACCTGTCCAACCCAGTGTAAGAGCAGCAGGGGATGGTTCTCGGTGCTGTCGGGGGGCTGCTGTGCACAGGCGCTGCCAGTGAGAACGCCCGCAGTGCGGCGGATGCGGCCGGTGCGGGAGGCATGATGCTGGAAGCTGTGCGATGATGTGCGGTGTCTGTACAGAGTCCAGGAGCGGTGGCGTAGGAGAGCACGGTTGGCGATGTGGGGCGCTCGGTTGGTGCATGGCAGAGTGCACGCGTGCGTCTGTATGTAGGCTTGTGTGCGTGCACGCGTGCATGTGTGTGTAGGCCTGTGTGTGTGTGGGGAGCAGTAGTGTAGCGGTTAGCGCGCTGCGCTATTAACCCGGCAACCCAGGATCGATTCCCGCTCATGGCCAACACCAGTGACGATTATCTGAACCGGTCCCGGGCCTCCCCTAGGTCGACTCAGCCTCAAATGAGTACCTGGTGTGGTGTGTAAACATCGCCACTGGGAAGACAAAGGCGGTTGGGTGTGGTGCTGGCCACCCACCCCCTCGTGTACCGTTCCGGCCTTCATAGATGCTACTTGCTAACAGCACTTGCCTCTACAGTCTGTGGCTTATGGAGAAGCGGCGGTGCAGTGGTTAGCGCGCTTCGCTGCAAATCTGGCCGATTCCCTCTCACGGCCAACCATCGATCGGCGACAAATATCTGAACTGGTCCTGGGCCCCTCCCCGAGATCGATTCCGCCATAAATGAGTTGCAGGTGCGGTGTGTAAACATTGGCACTGGACAGACAATGGTGGCCGGGCATCGTGGTGCCACCCACCCTCACGATTCATAGTTGCTCGCTAACGGCACTTGCCCCAAGAGTCTGTCAAAGGCTATGGGGGGGGGGAGTTTGACTTTGTTGAGTGTCTGTGTCTATATGTTTGAGAGGTGTGAGTGTATGTGGGTTTACGTGTGTGTGTGTAGCGTGGTTGGCGTGTGCCTCCTGCCTCTCCCTGTAGAATCCCCCCCCTGCTCCCTTGCTTGCTCTGTAGCCTGGGCACCCGAGCCACCCTGGCCCATGTGCCCTGGCGCAGTTGCACCGCCTGCACACACTCGTGGAGACCTGTAGAGCAAAGCCGCGTGAGCTCACTCTCGCAAAGTAAATGCAATTATCCCCCCCCTCCGCTCTCTTGGTTCAACAAAATAAACTTCAACATCACAAACCGTAATGAAACTGCAGCTCTGCACACGGAATTCCTGGCCGAGCGAGCGCATGACGTCGGCGGGCTTTGTAAACGTGCCGCGGGGGATTCCGTGATCGGGCGACGTTCCGTTTGGTGGCAGTGGGGGAGTGGTGGCGCGGTTGTAATGCTCACACCTCGCAGCGAAAAGAGCCTGGGTTCGATTCCCACCTCGGGGCGCTTTTCTGCCTAGCGTTTGTATGTTCTCTAGAATATTTTTTAGTCATACTGGAGGAATCCGATGAGCAAAAAAACAATTTTTCACAGATGTCCAGTAGTTTCACAGATGTCCACTAGCTCTGTTCTGCGTGGGGTGTCTCCGGGTGCTCCAGTTTCCTCCCAGAGCTTGAAACAAACTCCCACGCAAGGTAACTGATATTGGCGAAAACATCCGCAACGCTGAAAACGTTTATCTGAAAATTACTCGAATGGGATATCAGACAGCAACAGCAGCAGCGCGGTTAGCTACGTACGGTGCGAAAGAAGTTCAACACGCACACATACAACGTCGCACCCCTACTGTGACAAACCTGGCAGGACCCTCCTGAAAAATAGTCATGAGTCATAATAAGAGCAACTTTATTAAATCCCCCCCTCCCTCCGCACACCTCTATTCCCGCTCACAGGCAACACCAGTGACGATTATCTGAATCGGTCCTGGGCCTCCCCTAAGTCGACTCAGTCTCACATGAAAATACCTAGTGCTATGTGTAAACATACTCACTGGGGAGACAAAGGCGGCTGGGTGTGGTACTGGCCACCTATCTCGTGTGTTGTGCCGGCCTTTGTATGTGCTCGCTAACTGCACTAACTGCCTCGCCTTGGTATACAGGAGGTCGTGGGTTCGATCCCAACCCTGACACCTGCTGTATATTTGGAGTTTGCACGTTCTCCCCGTGGTCACGTGTATTTTTCTCCGGGTGCTCTGGTTTTTCCCTCCACATTTACGAACATTTTTGAGTATTTGGGTGCTGTACATTTTCACACGATAAGAAGCCACTTTGTTGAGCTATCATTTGCAAAAATAACTTTATCGCTCAGTGGGCCTCACCTGGTAAAATAGAAAATAGTTTCGTGGTTTGTATTCGCCTCAATAGTCTGTTGAGTCGATAACACGGGGGGGGGGGGGTCTTTATCTGTGTGTGTGTGTGTGTGTGCCCCACAGCTGCACGTGAACCCCAACTACAAGGTGCGCGAGTCGGACTACTCCAACAACATCGTGCGCTGTGACGTGCGCTACACGGGGAGGTTCGCTTCGGCCACCAACTGCCGCATCTCCCCGTAAGAGTCTACACACACACACGCAACACACACGCACACGTACACAAATACAAAGATCCCCCGTATAGCCTTAACAGACTGTAGGGGCAAGCGCTGTTAGCGAGCACACACACACGTAATAACAACAACCACCGTTCGCCACTAAGTGGCGGTGACGTCAACACGACGCTTGTGCCAGGCTATGTGCACGTTGAGGCCACGGGAAGTGTCGAACGCCCACTGGCAGGAGGTCACGGGGCAGACCCAGGTGCCACGGGTCAACTGACTGAGATGCACCACCTGTGCCCCCTACTGTGCCAACTTGCTGTGCTTTAGCCACCCGGTGCTCCGCTCGTTGTTGTGAGCGTCTCTCCTCCGTCCTCCGTTGTTGTTGGAGGGCGACTGCCTCCAACTGCCCGGTAGCGTCCTTCACAAGCCTCCTCCACAGAGGCCGATTTTGATACCGCTGGTACCAGTCATCGGCAAGTCCACTCAGCTCCACATCCTCCTGTACTACATCACTCCATCTCTTCTCTAGCCCGTGCCGCGCCCGTTTAGCCCCCTCGATCCGGCCGAACAAAAGCTGTTTAGGCATGCGGTTTCTGGGCATGCGGGCTACATGACCCAGCCAACGCAGCCTTGCCTGCCGGAGGAGCTCACCGATGGGACTTTGTCCAGATCTTTCAAGAATATGTGAGCTCCTCACACAATCCAGCCTGGTTAAACCCAGGATCGATCATAGGCAGGCCAGCCTAAATGTTTCTAACCAGCGAAGATGTTCCATTAGGGGGGGTCCATGTTTCGCCAGCGTAGAGGAGGGAGGGAATGACTGTGGCCAAGAAGACCTGAAGCTTCGTGCGGAGTGGCAGATCAGGTAGCTTCCACACAGCGTTACGCAACTGATGAAAAGATAATGTCGCTCGACTGATTTGGAGTAAGACCTCTGTTGTCAAACCGGAGCCAGTCATGAGCACACTGCCCAGGTTTGGAAAACTCCTCACTCTCTCCATAACTGCCCTATCACCAATTGGGAGTTGTGGGGGGTGAAGTGTCCGTTCTTTCCCCTAATGATGGTAATAGGTGTGGCGCTGCAGGTTACTTTTTTGATGGAATTAAATAGCGATTTGTGATCGCGGGCCATTGAGGCAGACTCCATCTCCTCAGCAACCCGCGACCACCAACCATCCTTGCAGCGCCTCACGGCTGTCCGAACCTCCGAGCGAAGGCTGCGGTAAGCCTCCTCATTTTCTGACACGGGATGCTGTAGATGATGAGAGTGGGCCTGTCACTATTGGTCCAGCTCCCGACAGAGGAGTGGCAGCCTCTCCTCCACAGTGAGCATTCGAACATTCCACGTGGCCATCCGTAGTGGCTTTTTGTTGTTTCTGGAGGAGCCCCGAGGGTAAGGATTCAGTCTCCTGGCTCCGCCAAAATTGTGGTTTGGCCAGGAGACGTCATAGACGCCTGTCCCCCTGGGGCCTCCGGCACAAGCTTAATAAATGTTTTACCTCGTAGTTTAGTGGTATTGAAGGTGGAGGGTTACCAGCCCTTCGCACCCGTCCAGAGCCCCCATGTGGTCGCTGTGGTGGTTACAATCGCCATTAAGGGAAAGGGCCAATCTAAATTGGCCCTCCCCCCACGACACTGCCCACCACAACGTTGCAGTCCGCCACCACGAGGAGGTAGAGGGTTGTTTTTGCCGCACACACGCACGCACACTCGTACGTACACACGTACGAGTGTGCGTACGTACACACGTACGCACACACAAAGACAAAGATCCCCCGTACAGCCTTAACAGACTTTTGGGGCAGGTGCTGTTAGCGAGCACCTATGAAGACCGGCACTGCACTCAGGGGGGTGGGTGGCCAGCACCATGCCCGGCCGTCTTTGTCTCCCGGGTGGTGATGTTTACACACACGGACACACACTCACACTGACACACACACACACGTACTCACACTCACCCCCCTCCTCCCTGCCCACAGATACTGAGAGGCGAGGACCTGGGACTGATACTTGAAGACCCCGCCTGCCCCCCTCCTCACCTGCCCCCCTCCTCACACGCCCACATCCACCCCGGATTCTGTTGTTCGGGATCCACATGGGGAGAAGGTGGGGGGAGGGGCTGGAAGGTGGGGAGCGACGATGCGAGTCAACACAGCTGAGGCAGCAACAGCGCGGACATCACCACCACCCAACGCCTCCGCACCTCCCCACCAACCCCACACACCCTGCCTTGCCTGCTGCTGCTGCTCCACGTCCTGCCCCCTCCCTAAACACTGCCCTGTCCCTAAACACTGCCCTCTCCCTAAACACTGCCCCCTCCCTAAACACTGCC